>JAWZYV010019028.1:0-10000 GCA_038373885.1 Cheiracanthium punctorium
ATAGGGATACCATTGCAAAATACGCAAAAGATGAGCGATAAAATGACAAAGTCAATTAATATCGTTTTAATATGGCAATAATGAAACTAAAAAATTTGTGGGGTTCAGGGGGATCTACCCCTGACGAGGCTCGAACTGCCAAGTTTTTTTTTTTATAGAGGCTTTAAAATTGTTTTTCTAGATTATGCAGTTTAATTTCTCTTTTCACAAATAAATCAAGTATCTATAAGCGGAAATCAAGCGAAGCAAAGAAATTGTCTGTGTAGACATAAGAATATCTATGTACAGAAAACGAAATCTTTGGAATGGGAAAGTTTTTTCACGATTTCAGAAGAGCGCTGGTTGTAATTGCTTCACAACTGACTTCTAGTCGTATAATAACAGCAGTATTTGGCACATTTTGGCTTCAAGTATAAGGCAATAAACAACAGATGTTCTGTTGGGTCTGACCCGCAGTAATCTCCTGCATCCGGAAACTAGCGCGTTACGGCGCGGAAGGCGATAACTGTCAACCGCGCAGGAAAATACTTTGGCACCTGGCTCGCGCTGAAGGAAGAGGATTACGCTTGCACTCGCAGTTGGTGTGCATGTAGGATGGCTTAGCTCCAGCGACCGACCAAATGTGGCATGCTTAATTCTTTATCGTTTCAGTGTGTAACATAAATTCGTAGAAGTTTTAAAATAAATATGGTTTAAGTGTTGATATGTGTAATGTTTAATTATTTAATAATTTTGTATTAGCAACCTTCTAAAGACTCACTTTTCGTATTGCATTTAATTGAGCCGTAATGTAACGGCCATCCTTTCTCAGCTGACAGTTCTCTCTCCTACGCTGATATTTTGTTCTCTTCTAGAAAATTCAGCGATCTCTTGGCGGAGACCGTGGCTTAGCTTGGTGACATCATCGCGGCACGGAGCAGCCTGAATGTAGCTTCACGAGATTCCTGAAAAGAAGAAAGGAGGGTAAATAAAGGCTGTAAAATAACTGAAATAAAATAATACTGTGTAATCTAGGAAAACTATTTCAGACGATTTGGGATTGCAATTGTCCCTTCAAAGCCTGATGACAGTGACTTATGTCACTCAAACGACACACTTTATTACTCTCGGAAATAAAATGGATCGGAAAGTACCGAAAAATCTCTCTAAAATTAGGGAACGAGTAGATTTTTATTCTTTAAATGTAGTGCAGATTTCTTTCTACATATTTATGAAAAAGTACAAGAAGATCGTAAAAGCAGTGTAGATGATATTTTGATTTTTAATCTTCTAAAGGGTTTTGTCTGTTGAAATTATTTCCTTTTTACGGTAACCTCTACCCGCGATCCCACTAGAGGAAGCAGTGATCGGAACCCAGACCAGCGCGTCGGAGAAGAATCAGTGGGGTAAAGCTAACCTGTTTCAGCACCGGCTAAACCGACCTCAATTTCCTTATTAGTGGGTGAACAATCCAACACAATACGAATTCTGCTTCATAATGATAGGAAATCCAGAATTTGAAGGGTTAAAACACTTAGGAGTCGTTTTTCCAGATAACGTCGTTTAACTTTTTTTTCATTAAAAATGATCGTCTGCTTGAAGCATCAATACAAGAGGGGTTAAATGCAAACCGAAATCTGTCGAAAAAAGTTAAACGACGTTATCTGGAAAAACAATTTTAAACGAATTGGAATCTCAGTTTTCTCTTCAAAGCCTGTAAACCATGATTGGAGTATGATGTCATTGTCACTCGAAACAGCTTCACTCGAAACAGCGCGTTGTCGAGCAAACAATACACCTTTTTTTTTTTTTTTTTTTTTTTAAATTTACTTTCGGAAATAAAATGGTGCTGAAAAAAACGAAAAAAAACTTTAAAATAGGGAAATGGGTAGATTTTGAGATTTTTAAAGTAGCGCAGACTTCTTTCTACATTTTTATACGTAATTTTGATATACTTGAAGCGGATAGCACAAACTGTGCAGATGTTCTTTCGCTTTTTTTTTTTCTCTAAAGAGTAATGGCAGTAAGTTTTATCTTCTAGTGGTTGTCCGGAATCGTTATGAGTGAATGATTGATTCAGTGATAAGCGTAAGATCAATTCAAAAAATTACAAAATCTTCAATATTCTCATTAGTAGTTACGTACAATCCCGGCGGTCATTTTGACGAAACAATTTTTGCTTCAAATGTGCTGGCAAACTGTTGCCAAACATCAGTGGCGTATCCATAAATTTTTCATGGGGGGGTTACGACTACTGCAACTCACATATATGCATACATGTCTGTGATAAGGGAGTGAAGAATATAAATTTTGTATGGCACAAAATTTCTCAAGGAGGCTAGTTATTTATTACGCCATCCAAAAACATTTACAATGGATATTATTTGATTATTTTTCATTTCGAAAGTTTAGAAACAGAAAAAAGTTCGAAATGGTTAAGGAGGTTATTGACCGAACACCATGAAATTTGGTATACTCAAGTCTTTCGTCAAGGAGAAGATTTTTATGCTATACATTTTCCTCTAGCTCGCCGCTAGATGGTGCTGCAGGACGTCGAATTCTGTTCAACCGCTCGCTATGAAAAAACCGTTCGATCTAGCTTGACGAAAATTGGTACGTGGGGATATTTGAACACGGAGAATTTTTTTACACAATCCATTTTGCCAGAACTTGCCGCAAGGTGGCGCTGAAGAGCATCGAATTCTATTCCGTCGGACCGCTTGCTGTGAAAATTAGTACACATGGATATTTGAGGACGTACAATACTTTTACACTTTCCGTTTTTCTGTAACTTGATGCTAGATTGCGCTGCAGAATGTCGACTTCTATTCTGTTTAACTTAAGGTGACCAGATTTTTGTAGTCAGAATCGGGGACATGTCCCCGATTCTGGCAACAAAACTGGGGACATTTACAATTAATGCAATAATTAACAGCAATTTAATTGAAAAACAATGCAATAATTAAAAAATTGTCCCCAGTTCCATTTTTACATTCTGGGGACAATTTGAAAAACGTCCTGAAAATGGAGACTGTCCCCAGAAAATGGGGACGTTTGGTCACCTTAGTTTAACTGCGTGCTATGAAAATACCGTTGAAGGCATTTTGACGAAAATATGTGCGCATGGATATTTGAACACGGAGAATATTTTTACACTATCCATTTTCCTCTAGCTCGCCGCTAGGTGGCGCTGCAGAAAGTCGAATTCTGTTCAACCGCTCGCTCTGAGAATACCGTTCTATCTATCTCGACAAAAATTGGTACGAAGGGATATTTGAACACGGAGAATATTTTTAAGCAATCCATTTTGCCATAACTTGCCGCAAGGTGGCGCTGAAGAGCATCGAATTCTATTCCGTCGGACCGCTTGCTGTGAAAATTAGTACACATGGATATTTGAGGACGTACAATACTTTTACACTTTCCGTTTTTCTGTAACTTGACGCTAGATTGCGCTGCAGAATGTCGACTTCTATTCCGTTCAACTGCGTGCTACGAAAATACCGTTCAAGCGATTTTGACGAAAATTTGTGCGCATGGATATTTGAACACGGAGAATATTTTTACACTATCCATTTTCCTCTAGCTCGCCGCTAGGTGGCGCTGCAGAACGTCGAATTCTGTTCAACCGCTCGCTGTGAGAATACCGTTCTATCTATCTTGACGAAAATTGGTACGTAGGGATATTTGAACACGGAGAATTTTTTTACGCAATCCATTTTGCCATAACTTGCCGCAAGGTGGCGCTGAAGAGCGTCGGATTCTATTCCGTCGGACCGCTTGCTGTGAAAATACCGTTCAACAGATTACGATGAAAATTGGTACTGACGGATATTTGCGCACGGAGAACGCTTTTGCGCTATCCGTTTTTCTGTAACTTGACGCTAGGTGGCGCTGCAGAACGACGATTTCTATTCCGTTCAACTGCGTGCTACGAAAATACCGTTCAAGCGACTTTGACGAAAATTTGTGCGCTTGGATATTGGAACACGGAGAATATTTTCACACTATCCATTTTCCTCTAGGCGGCGCTGCAGAGCGTCGAATTCTGTTCAACCGCTCGCTGTGAAAAAAACGTTCGATCGATCTTGACGAAAATTCGTACCTAGGGATATTTAAACACGGAGAATATTTTTACGCAGTCCATTTTGCCATAAATTGCCGCAAGGTGACGCTGAAGAGCGTCGGGTTCTATTCCTTCGGACCGCTTGCTGTGAAATACGTTCAACAGATTCCGATGAAAATTGGTACGAACGGATATTTGCGCACGGAGAACGCTTTTGCGCTATCCGTTTTTCTGTAACTTGACGCTAGGTGGCGCTGCAGAACGAAGATTTCTATTCCGTTCAACTGCGTGCTACGAAAATACCGTTCAAGGGATTTTGACGAAAATTTGTGCGCTTGGATATTGGAACACGGAGAATATTTTCACACTATCCATTTTCCTCTAGGCGGCGCTGCAGAGCGTCGATTTCTATTCCGTTCAACTGCGTGCTACGAAAATACCGTTCAAGCGATTTTGACGAAAATTTGTGCGCTTGGATATTGGAACACGGAGAATATTTTCACACTATCCATTTTCCTCTAGGCGGCGCTGCAGAGCGTCGAATTCTGTTCAACCGCTCGCTGTGACAAAACCGTTCGATCTATCTTGACGAAAATTCGTACCTAGGGATATTTAAACACGGAGAATATTTTTACGCAGTCCATTTTGCCATAAATTGCCGCAAGGTGGCGCTGAAGAGCGTCGGGTTCTATTCCGTTGGACCGCTTGCTGTGAAAATACCGTTTTTGATGAAAATTAGTACGCATGGACATTTGAGGACGTACGATAGTTTTAGATTAGCCGTTCCGCTTAAACTCGACGCTAGACGGCGCTGCAGCGCATAAACTTCTATGCCGTTGGACCGATCGGCATACAATTTTTTATAATTGCACATTTGAGAGAGGAGAATATATTCTCTGTTACTTTTGATCTTAATCACCACTAGGTGGCGCTGCAGCGCATCAACTTCGATACCGCTGGGCCGACCGCTATAAAAATTTTATACTGACACATTTGAGCATGGAGAATATACTCTGACTTCATTTAGATGTTACTCACTGCTAGGTGGCGCTGCAGCGCATCAACTTCGATACCGCTGGGCCGACCGCTATAAAAATTTTATACTGACACATTTGAGCATGGAGAATATACTCTGACTTCATTTAGATGTTACTCACTGCTAGGTGGCGCTGCAGCGCATCAACTTCGATACCGCTGCGCCGACCGCTATAAAAATTTTATACTGACACATTTGAGCATGGAGAATATACTCTGACTTCATTTAGATGTTACTCACTCCTAGGTGGCGCTGCAGCGCATCAACTTCGATACCGCTGGGCCGACCGCTATAAAAATTTTCTACTGACATATTTGAGCATGGAGAATATACTCTGACTTCATTTAGATGTTACTCACTGCTAGGTGGCGCTGCAGCGCATCAACTTCGATACCGATGGGCCGACCGCTATAAAAATTTTATACTGACACATTTGAGCATGGAGAATATACTCTGACTTCATTTAGGTGTTACTCACTACTAGGTGGCGCTGCAGCGCATCAACTTCGATACCGCTGGGCCGACCGCTATAAAAATTTTATACTGACACATTTGAGCATGGAGAATATACTCTGACTTCATTTAGATGTTACTCACTGCTAGGTGGCGCTGCAGCGCATCAACTTCGATACCGCTGGGCCGACCGCTATAAAAATTTTATACTGACACATTTGAGCATGGAGAATATACTCTGACTTCATTTAGGTGTTACTCACTACTAGGTGGCGCTGCAGCGCATCAACTTCAGGACTATGCAGCGGATCGTCATGAAAATTCATAGCGGCGGATCTCTAAACCTTACTCTGCCCCTTTTAGAGTGTAGGGAAGGGCTTTAAGAGCCTTTGAACACCAGAACGCGCAAAAGAATTTCCCAAGAGAATTTCTGTGTGTTCGCGTGTTCCGATGGCTTCTGTTCGTGTTCAGAGGGCAAGTTTTAAAATCCTATGACGCTGGAAAAAGTTTCAAAGTTCCGAAAAAAAAAAAATTGCCGGATAACCGCGAAACTTTTCGAACGATGTCTTATAAGTGTGGGGAAGGGCTTTAAGAGCCTCTCAACACCAGAACGTGCGAAAAAATTTTAAGTGAATTTCTGCGTGTTAGCGTGCTCCGATTGCTTGCATTCGTGTTTAGAAGGCAGGTTTTAATCCTATGACGCTTGAAAAAGTTTCAAAGTTCCGAAAAAAAGAGAAATTTTGTGTTCGCGTGTTCCGATGGCATTTCGGCAAAAAATTTCAAAGTCCCGAAAAAAAAACATTGCCGGATAATCGCGAAACTTTTCGGACGATGCCGTTTAAGTGTGGGGAAGAGCTTCATGAACCTCTGAACACCAGAACGTGCGAAAAAATTTTGCGTAAATTTCTGTGTGTTAGCGTGCTCCGATGGATTGCGTTCGTGTTCAGAAGGCAGGTTTTAATCCTATGACGCTGTAAAAAGTTTCAAAGTTACGAAAAAAAAAAACTTTGCCGGATAATCGCGAAACTTTTCGGACGATGCCTTTTAAGTGTAGGGAAGGGCGTCGAGAGCCTCTAAACACCAAAACGTGTGAAAAAAAATTTAAGCGAGTTTATTTTATCAAAGTTCAAATATAGTAGTACGAAGAAAAAATTTTGGAAGGACAAAAGTGCGAGACCACGATACCTCGAAATTAATGCGGAAAACTCCGGTCAAACAGCATATGATTTTCGAGGATTACGATTTTGCGCATCGTGGACATATTTGGCACCGGAAGTATCGGCGGAAGTCGACGTCGTTTCCGGCGGCCATTTTTTGTTGATGCAGCACTTTCGCGTTACATGTGGAGCAGGTGGTGTCTGTGAGAAGACAAGAGGATTGGGGTTTCGGCCTCTTTTCCGATTGTTTTCTCATACGGCTTGCAGTTTCAACTAACGGTCACCGTATGGGAATTGCAAGTCGTCGACAAGTCGATCGAGACTTTCTGTCTCGAATTGAAAAGACTTTGAGTGTCCGGCGCCCGACTGGCGCTCCACTCCTGCCTGCCCCGCAATCTCAGTCTTCCACGGCGAATCTTCCAGAGTCTCGGACTGAGTGCCGCAGTCTCTGAAGGAGGAGCGTGTTGAGATGAAGGGTTTTCTGCCCCTGCGTCCGACGCACAAACCGCTCGACGCCCACGTACGCAAACCTCCCGGCGCTGATGCCGGCGGGGACGTCGTGAGTTTCGAACTGCTACCGAACGCGATGACGAGAATCTCTCGCACGTGGTGATAAAACGTGGATCCCGCCGTCGCTGCGGGGTCCGCGCCTCTCCCTTCGGAGAGGCGCGCCACGAGTTCGGGATTCGAGTCGGCTGCGATTCGAACCTTCTCTTTGACGGAGAAGATACCTGGTTGATCCTGCCAGTAGTCATATGCTTGTCTCAAAGATTAAGCCATGCATGTCTAAGTACATGCCGTATTAAGGCGAAACCGCGAATGGCTCATTAAATCAGTTATGGTTCCTTGGATCGTACCTTACTACTTGGATAACTGTGGCAATTCTAGAGCTAATACATGCAGCAGAGCTCCGACCTTCGGGGACGAGCGCTTTTATTAGACCAAAACCAATCGGACTTCGGTCCGTAAACTGTGGTGACTCTGTATAACTTTGGGCTGATCGCACGGGCCCGTCCCGGCGACGTATCTTTCAAGTGTCTGCCTTATCAACTTTCGATGGTAGGTTACGCGCCTACCATGGTCGTAACGGGTAACGGGGAATCAGGGTTCGATTCCGGAGAGGGAGCCTGAGAAACGGCTACCACATCCAAGGAAGGCAGCAGGCGCGCAAATTACCCACTCCCAGAACGGGGAGGTAGTGACGAAAAATAACAATACGGGACTCTTTTGAGACCCCGTAATTGGAATGAGTACACTCTAAATCCTTTAACGAGGATCCATTGGAGGGCAAGTCTAGTGCCAGCAGCCGCGGTAATTCTAGCTCCAATAGCGTATATTAAAGTTGTTGCGGTTAAAAAGCTCGTAGTTGGATCTCAGTTCCAGACGGGCGGTCCACTTACCGGTGGTTACTGCTTGTTCTGAACAGCCAGCCGGTTTCTCTTGATGATCTTCACCGGTTGTCTTGGGTGACCGGCAAGTTTACTTTGAAAAAATTAGAGTGCTCAAAGCAGGCGCGACGCCTGAATAATGGTGCATGGAATAATGGAATAGGACCTCGGTTCTATTTTGTTGGTTTTCGGAACACGAGGTAATGATTAAGAGGGACAGACGGGGGCATTCGTATTGCGACGCTAGAGGTGAAATTCTTGGACCGTCGCAAGACGAACTACTGCGAAAGCATTTGCCAAGAATGTTTCCATTAATCAAGAACGAAAGTTAGAGGTTCGAAGGCGATCAGATACCGCCCTAGTTCTAACCATAAACGATGCCAGCCAGCGATCCGGCTGTGTTCCTCAAATGACACGCCGGGCAGCTTCCGGGAAACCAAAGCTTTTGGGTTCCGGGGGAAGTATGGTTGCAAAGCTGAAACTTAAAGGAATTGACGGAAGGGCACCACCAGGAATGGAGCCTGCGGCTTAATTTGACTCAACACGGGGAAACTTACCCGGCCCGGACACAGGAAGGATTGACAGATTAAGAGCTCTTTCTTGATTCTGTGGGTGGTGGTGCATGGCCGTTCTTAGTTGGTGGAGCGATTTGTCTGGTTAATTCCGATAACGAACGAGACTCTAGCCTACTAAATAGACGTCCCGGTCCACTCTGCCGGGCGTTCTTCTTAGAGGGACAAGCGGCGTTTAGCCGCACGAGACAGAGCAATAACAGGTCTGTGATGCCCTTAGATGTCCGGGGCCGCACGCGCGCTACATTGAAGGAATCAGCGTGTGCTTTCCCTGTCCGACAGGACTGGGTAACCCGTTGAACCTCCTTCGTGCTGGGGATAGGAAATTGTAATTGTTTTCCTTGAACGAGGAATTCCCAGTAAGCACGAGTCATCAGCTCGTGTTGATTACGTCCCTGCCCTTTGTACACACCGCCCGTCGCTACTACCGATTGAATGATTTAGTGAGGTCTTCGGACTGGCGCTCGGAGCGGCCTTCGGGTCGCGCCGGCGTGCCGGAAAGATGACCAAACTTGATCATTTAGAGGAAGTAAAAGTCGTAACAAGGTTTCCGTAGGTGAACCTGCGGAAGGATCATTACCGTGTCGTGCACCAGCACGAGAGCGAGTAAAAAAATCCAAACTCGGAGCCCCACGGCTCCGTTTCGAACGCACGGGGAACGTAACATGAGGTGCCTCGGCTGCCCTTGCCGCCAGACGAGCGGTTGAAGGGGGTGCGCCCTAGGGCGCGCTAGGCTTGAAGAGGCTGTCCCGATAACGCCGGGGACAGTCCGCCTCCTTGGTTCCCCACTTTCCTCCGGCGGCGAGTTTTTGAGGGCTCCCGTCCGCCTCGAGGCGGATTCCCCGCCGGAGCGACCGGTTCGTGACCTCGAACTGCGGGTTCATGACCTTTCGACTCCCCCCCGTGGGGGAGTCCCCGCGGTTGGAAGCGAACCGACATTCAACCTCAAACTTCTCCGGAAACGGAGAATCCTGACAAACTCTCGAAATTGCTAAGGACGAAGGGAGAAATCCCAGAGTCCGCCAGAAACTTGAAACACAACTCTGAGCAGTGGATCACTCGGCTCACGGGTCGATGAAGAACGCAGCCAGCTGCGAGACTTGGTGTGAATTGCAGGACACATTGAGCACTGATTTTTCGAACGCACATTGCGGCCTCGGGTCCTACCCGGGGCCACGTCTGTCTGAGGGTCGGACCTACGCTTGCCGAAGGGGGTCATTCACCCCCTACGTGGTCGCACCGGGAAGCCCTAAAGCGGCTTCTCGCCGACCCAAACCGAGCGCGATCCCCACGCCCAGAAGCGTCCCGCTTAGGACGCCCGGGACGGAGGAGAGGCGGACGAGCCTCCC
>JAWZYV010019028.1:15000-21200 GCA_038373885.1 Cheiracanthium punctorium
ATACAATTTAAACACAGTTTTAAAACAGCAAATATCTTTGGAAGAAAACCTTCCAAAGATATTTCCTCGCCCATCCCCAATTCTCCCACCCTCTTGAACGGCCTGCAGCGGCAATCGAACTGTCGGTTTCGAAGCGCACAAACATTAAACTTAGTATACAATTTGAACAGCTTGCCATATTAAATGTTATTCGAAGAAAACCTTCCAAAACACAACTCACTCACCGATTCAAAACATTATCACGTAATGAATTCTGAATTATCACACAATGCATTCTTAGATGGCATACATTAAAATTTAATATACAATATAAACACAGTTTTAAAATGGCAAATGTCTCTGGAAGAAAACCTACCAAAACTCATGGCACGAACAAATACAAATTATTCTCGCATACGGGGCAGATAATGAAATGTAGTATGAATGTTATTGAAAAGAAGGAAATATATTCAAAGAAAACCTTCGAAAGCTCAAGAGGAAGGCTAATATACAATTTAAACACATTTTTAAAACAGCAAATATCTGTGGAAGGAAACCTTCCAAAGATATTTCCTCGCCCACCCACAATTCTCCCACCCTCTTGAACGGCCTGCAGCGGCAATCGAACTGTCGGTTTCGAAGCGCACAAACATTAAACTTAGTATACAATTTGAACAGCTTGCCATATTAAATGTTATTCGAAGAAAACCTTCCAAAACACAACTCACTCACCGAATCAAAACATTATCACGTAATGAATTCTGAATTATCACACAATGCATTCTTAGATGGCATACATTAAAATTTAATATACAATATAAACACAGTTTTAAAATGGCAAATGTCTCTGGAAGAAAACCTTCCAAAACTCATGGCACGAACAAATACAAATTATTCTCGCATACGGGGCAGATAATGAAATGTAGTATGAATGTTATTGAAAAGAAGGAAATATTATTCAAAGAAAACCTTCGAAAGCTCAAGAGGATGGCTAACATACAATTTAAACACAGTTTTAAAACAGCAAATATCTTTGGAAGAAAACCTTCCAAAGATATTTCCTCGCCCATCCCCAATTCTCCCACCCTCTTGAACGGCCTGCAGCGGCAATCGAACTGTCGGTTTCGAAGCGCACAAACATTAAACTTAGTATACAATTTGAACAGCTTGCCATATTAAATGTTATTCGAAGAAAACCTTCCAAAACACAACTCACTCACCGAATCAAAACATTATCACGTAATGATTTCTGAATTATCACACAATGCATTCTTAGATGGCATACATTAAAATTTAATATACAATATAAACACAGTTTTAAAATGGCAAATGTCTCTGGAAGAAAACCTTCCAAAACTCATGGCACGAACAAATACAAATTATTCTCGCATACGGGGCAGATAATGAAATGTAGTATGAATGTTATTGAAAAGAAGGAAATATTATTCAAAGAAAACCTTCGAAAGCTCAAGAGGAAGGCTAATATACAATTTAAACACATTTTTAAAACAGCAAATATCTGTGGAAGAAAACCTTCCAAAGATATTTCCTCGCCCACCCCAATTCTCCCACCCTCTTAAACGGCCTGCAGCGGCAATCGAACTGTCGGTTTCGAAGCGCACAAACATTAAACTTTAGTATACAATTTGAACAGCTTGCCATATTAAATGTTATTCGAAGAAAACCTTCCAAAACACAACTCACTCACCGAATCAAAACATTATCACGTAATGATTTCTGAATTATCACACAATGCATTCTTAGATGGCATACATTAAAATTTAATATACAATATAAACACAGTTTTAAAATGGCAAATGTCTCTGGAAGAAAACCTTCCAAAACTCATGGCACGAACAAATACAAATTATTCTCGCATACGGGGCAGATAATGAAATGTAGTATGAATGTTATTGAAAAGAAGGAAATATTCAAAGAAAACCTTCGAAAGCTCAAGAGGATGGATAATATACAATTTAAACACAGTTTTAAAACAGCAAATATCTTTGGAAGAAAACCTTCCAAAGATATTTCCTCGCCCACCCCCAATTCTCCCACCCTCTTAAACGGCCTGCAGCGGCAATCGAACTGTCGGTTTCGAAGCGCAGAAACATTAAACTTTAGTATACAATTTGAACAGCTTGCCATATTAAATGCTATTCGAAGAAAACCTTCCAAAACACAACTCACTCACCGAATCAAAACATTATCACGTAATGAATCTGAATTATCACATAATGCATTCTTAGACGGCCATACATTAAAATTTAATATACAATTTAAACACAGTTTTAAAATAGCAAATGTCTCTGGACGAAAACCTTCCAAAACTCATGGTACGAACAAACACAAATTATTCTCGCATACGGGGCAGATAATGAAATGTAGTATGAATGTTATTGAAAAGAAGGAAATATTCAAAGAAAACCTTCGAAAGCTCAAGAGGATGGATAATATACAATTTAAACACAGTTTTAAAACAGCAAATATCTTTGGAAGAAAACCTTCCAAAGATATTTGCCCTCCCCCCCCACACTTTGATTATTAGAATAATTCTTTAACAAACACAAAAGATTAAAATTTACCCTTGCCTTGGGTATACTAAACCAAACGCAAAACAATCATCAGCAAACTCGACAACGTTCATACGTGTCGATCACTCATCCCCTCAGAAATGCGAAATTCATTCATCTCGACAATTTAAATTCACGGAACCATTGACAGTCAGCAGAGTGAGCTTCGCTGCCTTGCAAACTCCGAGAAATAAAATAACGCGAACATACGAGTATAGTTACCTTCCTTTCGTCTCGCACCATCCCAAGCGCAGAAAAAACACCGGCGCACAAATGTCAGGCAATTCTAAAAGCAAGCGTTCACATGCCCCTCGTCAAAACCACCATCCTCCGGAGGGAAAAAAAAACAAGTCGGAAGTGGGGGATGTTCGCAGTGGCATGGCGTAAGGGGGGGCTCCCATACCCAGGCATGTGCCCCCCTGGATCCCCTGCTGCTGCCTACTTTGATTATTAGAATAATTCGTTCAAACACAAAAGATTAAAATTTACCCTTGCCATGGGTATACTAAACCAAAGGGAAAACAATCATCAGAAACCCGACAACGTTCATACGTGTCGATCACTCATCCCTCAGAAATGCGAAATTCATTCATCTCGACAATTTAAATTCACGGAACCATTGACAGTCAGCAGAGTGAGCTTCGCTGCCTTGCAAACTCCGAGAAATAAAATAACGCGAACATACGAGTATAGTTACCTTCCTTTCGTCTCGCACCATCCCCAAGCGCAGAAAAAACACCGGTGCACAAATGTCAGGCAATTCTAAAAGCAAGCGTTCACATGCCACTCGTCAAAACCACCATCCTCCGGAGGGAAAAAAAAAACAAGTCGGAAGTGGGGGATGTTCGCAGTGGCATGGCGTAAGGGGGGGGCTCCCATACCCAGGCATGTGCCCCCCTGGATCCCCTGCTGCTGCCTACTTTGATTATTAGAATAATTCGTTAAAACACAAAAGATTAAAATTTACCCTTGCCATGGGTATACTAAACCAAAGGGAAAACAATCATCAGAAACCCGACAATGTTCATACGTGTCGATCACTCATCCCCTCAGAAATGCGAAATTCATTCATCTCGACAATTTAAATTCACGGAACCATTCACAGTCAGCAGAGTGAGCTTCGCTGCCTTGCAAACTCCGAGAAATAAAATAACGCGAACATACGAGTATAGTTACCTTCCTTTCGTCTCGCACCATCCCCAAGCGCAGAAAAAACACCGGCGCACAAATGTCAGGCAATTCTAAAAGCAAGCGTTCACATGCCCCTCGTCAAAACCACCATCCTCCGGAGGGAAAAAAAAAACAAGTCGGAAGTGGGGGATGTTCGCAGTGGCATGGCGTAAGGGGGGGGCTCCATCCCCAAGTGTATGCCTTCCCCCCCTGGATCCCGTGATTATTACTTTGATTATTAGAATAATTCTTTAAAACACAAAAGATTAAAATTTACCCTTGCCATGGGTATACTAAACCAAAACCTATTAATACAGGGAAAACAATCATCAGAAACTCGACAAGGTTAATACATATCGATCACTCATGTCCTCGGAAATGTGAAATTCATTCATTTTGACAATTTAAATTAATGGCACCATTCACAGTCAGCAGAGTGAGCATCGCTGCCTTGCAAACTCCGAGAAATAAAATAAAATAACTCGAGCATCCCAGTAGTTACCTTCGTTTCGTCTCCCACCATCCCCAAGCGCAGAAAAAACACTCGCGCATTCTTTTTTCATTTACTTTTTATTAAATTGGCTTAAGGAAAAAAATTAACTAAAATTCATGAAAAGCAGTGCTAACCAGTCTGCGATAAAATTTTCTTAGTCTCCATTTCAAAGAGTACACTTCGAATATGAACGATTTTCTGTTGATTCACGCTTGTACAGTCGGTAGAGCATGCGGCTCGAGAACTGGCAGTCTTGCGTTCGAATCTGCCTTCTGCCGAGTGAGGCAGGGGGGGGGGGGGGGCGGGGGGGGGGGAGGGGGGGGGGGTACGGCTAAGGACAAAAAATACATCCACACATCACTCATCAAAATTTAAATTCCAGTGGAAAAAAAAAAAAATAAAAAACTCAACAATGTTCATGCGTTCTTCCAAAAATGAATAACATTTAATATGATAAAAACTGTTTACATTGCACATTAAATTTTAATGTACATTAAATTTTAATGGGGGTACGGCTAAGGACAAAAAATACATCCACACATTACTCATCAAAATCTAAATTCCAGTGGGAAAAAAAAAAAAAAAAATGTTCATGCGTTCTTCTAAAAATGAATAACATTTAATATGGTAAAAACTGTTTACATTGTACATTAAATTTTAATGTTTGTCTGCCATTCAAGAATTAATTAAGTGATGATACTTTGATCCCGTGTGTGCCTTTTGTTTTGGATTAAATCTCTTCTGGAAACGCGTGGAAACTTTTGCTTTTAAACGATTTTGCATCAGCTCTGGAATTTTTAGAGCTGCGCATTGAGCCTCGAACCCACGACTCAATGCATGCCGTCAAACCCAGGCCGCCATTGAGCCACTAACCCACGAATGTGACAGTCGTGTGTTCGATTCCAGCTGTGGAATTTTTTCGCATAGATGGTAAAAAATAAAATCAGCCTAAACACTCGATATTGCCTAATAACTTGAAAGGTTGAGGAAGGCTAAGGACACAAAAATACATAATCCGACACATCACTCAATGAAAATGTAAATTCCGGGGGAAAAACAAAATAACAACAAACTCTCAAAACTCATATGTTCATGCGCTTTCTTCTAAAAAATGATCATAACATTTCAATATAGGTATAACAATGTTCTACTATGGAACTTATAATTTTAAAGTTTGTCTGCATTCAAAGCAGTTAATTCAGTCGAAGTGATACTTTGATCCCGTGTGTGCTCTTTTACTTATGGACTTAATATATCTCTTCAGAGAAACCTTTTGTGCTTTTAACCGATTTTGGCATTCAGCTTCTTGGTAATTTTTTTAGGACTGCCGTCATATGAGCTCGAACTCAGACTCAAGTGCAGTGCATCGACCGCGGACGCGCAATGAGCACTAAACCACGGAAAGTGGCGAAGTCGGGTGTTCGATTCCAGTCTGTGGAATTTTTTCGCTAGATGGTAAAAATAAAATCAGCCCTAAACACTCTGATATTGCTAATAACTTGATAGGTTGAGGAGGCTAAGGACAAAAAATACATCACACATCACTCATCAAAATTAAATTCCAGTGGGGAAAAAAAAAAAATAAAAAAAAAAAAACTAAAAAAAACAATGTTCATGCGTTCTTCTAAAAATGTAATAACATTTAATATGGTAAAACTGTTTTACATTGCAATTAAATTCTTTAATGGGGGTACGGCTAAGGGACAAAAAATTACATCCACACTCATACTCATCAAAATCTAAATTCAGTGGGAAAAAAAAAAAAAAAAAAACCACAATGTTCATGCGTTCTTCTAAAAATGAATAACATTTAATATGGTAAAACTGTTTACATTGTACATTAAATTTAATGTTTGTCTGCCATTCAAGAATTAATTAAGTGTGATACTTTGATCCCGTGTGTGCCTTTTCTTTTGGATTAAATCTCTTCTGGAAACGTAACTTTTGTGCTTTTAAACGATTTTGCATCAGCTCTGGAATTTTTA
>JAWZYV010019029.1:0-26359 GCA_038373885.1 Cheiracanthium punctorium
TCGACGCCCGAGCCCGAAATGTCAGCTAAAGATTAAAAAAAAATTCAATTACCTCAATGATAGAATACAATAAATTTTGCCATTTGTGCAAATTAAAGACAAATAGAGTTGCAAACTCTCGATGCACTTTCTAATTCTTTATATCCATGTTTATCAAGTAGTGTCCGATCTGATGACTAACTAAGCAATAAGCCGCTTTTCTGAAATAGCCAAAGAGCTTCACGCACCTTCTAGGCGCCCGTGCCGCTAATTTTTTTTTTTAATGAGTACTTTTATTTTCCTCATGAATCACATTTTAAAATCTGTTTGAAGGAGTATGTTCAATAAATGATAAATTTTTCTCGATCCCGAGCCCGAACGCAATTGCGAATTACAGAGCCCGGTTCGGGCTCCGGCTGAGCCCGTCTCACCTCTAACCTCCAGTGTGTATATGTATTGGATGTTTGTGGCGTGGAAGTTAGTAAAAAATTACAGCACCAGGGCTGCAATAAATCAGTGCAGAAAGTCATGGCTCACTGGGATATATACAGGCTGTCCAAAAAGCTCCGTTTTTTCCGTACGAGTCAATTTTCGCTTCTTCGCCGATTTGTCGCTTTTACCCAACGAATCACTGTTGCCATCTCTGCCGGAGAAAATATGCCTAAAATCAAAGCTAAAAGTATCGAGGAATGGATAACAATGGCCGCATTCGTAAACGCCAAACGAGTTGCACTCGTGCAACGAGTTTGCGGCCTTTGTTATCCATTCCTCGATACTTTTAGCTTTGATTTTAGGCATATTTTCTCCGGCAGAGATGGCAAATGTGGTTCGTTGGGTAAAAGCGACAAATCGGCGAAGAAGCGAAAATTGACTCGTACGGAAAATCCCATAGGAGAAACTGGTTTTCGGACAGCCTGCATTTATCCCAGTGAGCCATGAGAAAGTCATGGAATAAGAACATCGTGTTATGTTTTGGGTCGACCCTTCCTCCCTCCACGAGAGTGGACTTCGTCGGAAGGGTTATTCAACCGAGTGTGAAGCGATGGGTTAGGCGTTATGGCAAGACTTGGAGGGCATGTAACATGGCCTTGGGTCTTTTGCGACGGACACGGTCGGATGGCTCATAGTCTGGCAGAGTCGCGATGATCTCATTTGGTACATTACGTATGTTGAGGTGGAATTTTTTGGCCAGCTTTAGTAGGTGTTTGAGAGGCGCAGAGAGCCAAGTCGGGGCCCCGGGGATAAAATCTTATCTGGGGTCCCTTTGCTATCCAGAAATCCCTTTGATGTCGTATTAGATCAATCATTTATGCCTTATTAAAATTATTAATCATTTAAAGAAACTTTAAATGAATAGTAATTGGCAATTAATTAATAGAATTAAAATTATTAATTTAAAAGAGTATTATTCTTTAATAAACATCCATTCTCTAAAAAATACCAACATTTTGTTTTGAAGGTTTCGTCACCTCCATAGAGAAACAGTATTTGCAACGTTAACATTATTGCATGGCATGTTTCCTCAGTATTGAAACAAATAATATTTTTATTCATACTTCCATGCAAGCAGGCAGCAAAAAAATTTCATAAGGCCAAAAAAGTGGAAATTTCAAAATTTCGGAGGTTGGTTGATCCCCATAGTCTCTCCTCTGGCTAAACCCTTTCTTCCACTATTTAACAATGTGTCTCGGAAAAAAAATAAATCTTTTCTACTTTTAGTCATGGCAAACCGTTGAATAATACCGTCAATCTCTATACCTTTCTTGCAAAAAAAAAAAAAAAACTCAATCAGAAACACTTCTCGTTTTTGCCAAGTGGATGGTTTTTGCTCTAGCTGGCTTTTTGTAATTTCACTCAAAAATTAATTTGAAGCATACGGATAATCTAAATTTGGACTTTTTTATTTTACAAAATTGACAACACACAATTAAGTATCATATAAACAGCAAAAAAGGGGGGGCCTTCACAAGCTGAGGCCCAGGGGATTTTTCCCCTGCTCCCCCTCCCTATCTGCGCCACTGGGTGTTTCTTCAGTGAACTTTTGCCGAGATCCTTAAGGATGATGTCGTTCGCCAGGTGCTGATGACCGTACCTGATGATTCGTAGTAATTTACTCTCCATGGAGAACAGTTGTTTGATGTTTGTTTTAGCCGCATATGCCCACACAGGGGCAGCATAGGTGGCGATAGGGCGTATGAGGGATTTGTAAATTAGGATCTTGTTGGAGGTGTTGAGTGTTCTAGTGTATATTAGTTTGGAGACACGCTGGAAAGCGGCTCGCATCTTTCCCCTGATATTGGTAATATGTCTTTTCCAGGTCAGGTGTTTGTCGATGTTTATACCAAGATAGGTGGCATTGTCTGCCCAGTCCAGTAAAGTGTTGTTAATGCATGGTCTGGAAGGGGGAGATTTTCTTCCGACGGAAATGGCAGTATGCAGTACACTTGTTTGGGTTAAGTTTGATCTTCCAATTGGAGAGCCAGCGCTCGAGCTTGTCAATGCGAGTTTGTAGGTTGTGGTACAGGATGCTCTGATTCTTGGCTCTGCTAATGATTGCCGTGTCATCCGCATATAGAGCAAGTTCGGTGGAGTCCAGGGTGCGAACTGAACATTTTCTCCAGGGGGGGGGACATTTGAAAGAAAACATTCTCCAGGGGCGGCACGTGAAAAGGTAAAGGAGAGAAGATGCATATGCTCCTCTCACATGATGTTTCTTGACAAATGCAGTCGCCGACACGTGTGGGAACTGACTTATATTCAAACAAAAGTCATAGATTGTTTGTTCTGTGGAATCCCAGATACACAAGCTACATACAATGTACCTGTATTGGAAGCCACCCTTGAGGGTTTTTAGCTTAGAAAAGAGACGAAATTTTAAGGCAGTCGCCTTAGAGTATAGTAACAAACGATAGCATTCAACCTTCATTTTGACTTCTTGACTTCAATCCCAAATCTTCACTCACCAGTTTAACATTTTTTCAGCAGGGGATAAATAGTATCCCTGGCAGGGATCCGTTAATATTTCTCTAGCCAGGGACAGTGGAGGATTTCCCAATAGGCGCGCGCGCCTCGGGCCTCATAAATCTAAGGGGCCTCGAAATGCGGTTCTCGAAAAGAAAATGTATATATATATATATTTCTGTTCAAAAGACAGAAACTGTGTTCAAAAGACACTTCCAGGATTACTCCTAGAGTAAAAAGCGCTTGAACAATATTTTCTTTGGTGGCCCCCCTTTTCCTCTTCACAACAATGGATCATGATCTAAATTAATATTTTAATAACTAATACTTTTAGTGTATAAGTAATTAGTGCTTTAAGCCCTTTTTATTGTAAAAAATCCAGAAACGTTCCTTGGAAGGAAAAAGTTAGGATTCACAAATACCATACAGAATGTAAGGATTTCCATTTGAAAACTTTGTTTCCTTTAACCCGTCCCTTAACCTAATATTGCTCTCACAATTCGCTTAAAAACACGCAATTCATTTAAAAATACCAGAACTGTAATAAAAAAATACAGGAATGTTCTATGAAAATAAAAGGCAGCTGAGGTAAGGTACCTAAGGAAAGTTATATGAAAATACCGAGAACTTTACGAAACAATATACAATGCAGTGGAGATTCCCTGAGTTTTGTTCAGTACATTTCCTGGTACTTTCATGTAACGTTCCTTGGAATTCTAGGACACCTCAACTGTCCATTATTTCCAAGGAAAGTTTTTAGATTTTTTTATTGTGTTAATTTGTTCATCTCAAAAAATTCAGGAGCAGAGAGTCCCTATGCTCATTTCCTACCCGGAATGAATCTGAATGCGGCGCAGTTGTTGGTATTGCAGCAGGACATTCAAACACACCTGTTTTATGAACCTCCCCCCCCCCCCTTACAACCAAAAAGTGTATAGGCTGAATAGAACATTTCTCATATTTTAAAAGTGAAAAGCCTGAACCGCTTTATTCTATAGCTTCGGATTTAAAAAAATGCCCAAAATTATTATTTTTACATTTTTCAATTGTTCTTCATTTAAATGATTTAGGAAAGAACACTCTTTATTCAGTGAAATTTTCAAATATACCTAGAATGTATAGTTTTTTGGATGTCGCGATGTAAAGAAATTGAAAGCAATAATTTATCTTCTTTCGAAAAATTACTAAAAATTAAATATTTAAGCTAGAGATAAACAATTTTATCTTCTTTTAGAATTTAAAATACTTTCCTAGGATGTAATGATAAAATATTGCCGACAAATAATTAAGCAGATACGAGCTGATAAGTGCGAGACAACACAATGTTTTTGGTGGAAAATATTTGATAGTCAAAAGAAATCATTGAAAAATTAAAAAGAAAAGTACTCAGTGTTACCGGAATTACACATGCGTGCAAAGTTTCAGCTCCATTGGATAATAGTGGGTTAAAATTCATAAACAAATTTTGAACTAGAATGACATACACAGTTAATTAAAAAACTTGATTAAATTAATTTTTGTTTTCAACTAAAAAATATTTATGATAACTATATTATAAATACGACATGTATTTTTTAGTCGCAGATGAAAATGCTTAACATTAATATGAAACGTAGGGCAGAAGCTTAGAGCATATACATTTTCAGTATAAAGTGGAGTTTATTTTTAGCTCAATAATATTTTTTGTATTTTAAATACTACTTAAAATAATGATTTTTTTTTCTAATTTTCTTGTAGTGTTGGGTTTTTTTCATTCTATTTAAAATATAGAATTATAAGAATTTATATATGTATAGTTTTTATTCATATCTAATTGCTCATTATTAATAGTCCTAAACCTATTGCCAGCTTTTGAATAAACACAATAATTAGACTAAACAGAAAGTTTACTTTCACTATTAAACTGCTGCTTTATATCTAATGTATGTCTACAAGCAAGTATTAAAATTTTAAAATAATTTTTATATTTATAGATTAGTACATTAAAAAACTCTTACACCTCAGGAAACTTATTAATTTTTGTTTAGTTTTACAGTTTCGAACGCGAAATTTATGATTATATTTAAATACTTATAAATAGGTTTTTGCGGGAATGTTAAATTTTTCGTTCATTTTATCCAGGTAAGAAATTCTTCTAAACTTTGATGTCAAAGTCATGTTTCCAAGCAAGTTTCCCTTGTTCTGACCCTCAAAAGTCCCTGTTAAGTACTCAAAATTTTCAAGACTGAAATAAGATATATACCAGTGGTCCACAAAAAGTGATTTGGTAGCATCAAGTAACACTGAAAATTAATCAATATGGATATGCATTTATACTTAGACGTATGCTTATGTTTATTTAGTGTTAATGATGAAGTGAAACACAGGACAAAAATTATTAAGTTTCCTGAGGTATAAGAATTTTTTTTAAATGTACTAATCTATAAATATAAAAATTATTTTAAAATTTTAATACTTGTTTGTAGACATACATTAGATATAAAAGGAAAGAAAACATTTTAAAATAATTTTATTTTAAACATTTAAATTAACCTATATTTTTTTTAGACATAGTTTACAATTACAGAATGCAGAATCAAAAAATCAGACTTTATAAAACAGTACACTTCCAGAAAATTCAAAAGATAAATTCGAATCTTGGGAATGAAATTAATTCAAATTAATGTTCAAAAATATTCTACTGCTGCTCTAAATGTCCCCTGTTATTATTAGCATATAACAGTGAAATTTATTGTAATAATTTACAAATACTATTTTATTATTCATTGATTACTAGATTATTAAAAATACAGATAAGTAGTAAATTTAAAATAAAGTGTTTTTTCTAACCAAGAACTATCAGATAGTTTTAATATTTTTACTGCAATCGGATCATTAGCAACCTTTTAAACAGCCACCAGACAGTTGTAACTTAATATTGGTTACTCAAAGTGATTAAGTAAAACAGTAATAAAAGTTTTTTAAAAAAGTGTGCATAGAAGCGCAATGTAAAGGTGTTGGGTTAGTAAAAGTTTTTTTTTTTTTTTTTTTTTTTTTTTTTTTTTTTTTTTTTTTTTTTTTTTTAAAGGAGGGGGCCTCAAATTAATTGCGCCTCGAGCCAATCAAGAGGTAAATCCGCCACTGTGGTCCAAGGGAATATTTACAATCTTCAGCCGGGACGATCCCGTCAATTCGTGGGCACCCTGGGTGGGGAGTACACATCTTGGGATATCGTTAACGAAATAGCTGTATAGGGTGGGTCCAAGGATGGAGCCCTGTGGAACCCCGCTGTTAATTGGTTGAGCGTCAGAGAGAGAGAGTCTTCTATGCGTACAACATATTTGCGGTTGGTGAGGTAGTTATGTACAAGTGTGTCTGGCATGCCCATACGGGCCCCCAAATTTCATTTTTTTTTTTTTTTTTTTTTTGTATATCCCAACATTTTCCTTTTTTGATGTGTGTTGTCAGGAAGCGTTTTTTTTATCGCTTCGGTTTTCATTCAAGGGAAACGTCCAGATGTCCGCTGCTAAATTACCCTCTTCCGCACATCGTCAGAATGGTCGGAAGGGGTGGTCTTTGGACCTGTTGATTCATTACCTTCGATACTTATTTTGAGCTGTCACTGCCACCTTACTGCAGATCTTATTCAGATGTTTAAAGAAATGCTTTCTAAAGTTACTTTCCTTTCTGATATACTTCAAAACAAATGCCGCAAAATATATACGCTAGAAAGGACATGCTATAATAAATTGTGAACAAAGCCACATAAAATCGCGGGTTTTTTTCATCAAGTTAGCGGAAAAGGAAAACGCGCCCCAGTGAATTAAAGTTCCGGGATAATTCCGCTTCCTAAGTTTTTCTCATCTCCTTGGATAGGTTTTCCTAGCAAGGCCATTACGAGGTTGCCAAGGGAAAGGCCTTCGCCAGGGGCGCAAACAGAAGAGGGAGCGCAAAATCAGAAGGATCATAGGAGGTTTAAATAATTTTTCTAATTAGTGTTTTTTTCTTTCTTTTTTAAAACCACATCTGCAGGGGGGAGGAAAGGAGAGAATTTCATTAGTATAATGATTCTTTGCAAGGGCAGCAAATAGGGGGTGCAGTCACACCCCAAATTTAATAAGCATTTTATTTATTTCATATTCTGGATTTTAGTACATCAAATTTCGCTCCCTCCTCCCCCCCCCCCCCAAATGAAAAACTGAAATGCCGCCTCCGGCCTCTGATTCTGGGGATTAAAGAATTATTAGGTTGTCGTTGAAGCTACAGAAAGAGGGGGGCGTAATTTGGTCGGTTCTGCAAGGTTATACAGGGCTACACTCCTGTTTCCAAATGAAACAGATATTTATCACTCATTATAGATATATATCACTCGCAACAGATGTATATCTCTCTATATATCAGTCACAAAAATCTCTCTCGAGATTTTTTAGAGCCTGAATAAACGAAATTTCTACACAGTTATACAATTACGAAAGATCATGCTAAAAAAAGTTTCAAAGATACCATGTTTACTCGCGTAATAGTCGTCCACTCATAACAGTCGCACCTTCGTTTTGTAGCAGAAAAAATAGCTTTAAAGTTACAATATTACCTAGTAGATTTTCGCCGCATAATAGTCGAACCTACACTTTCACCATGAAAAATTGGCAAAAAAAAAAAAAAAAAATCGAAAAATCGAAAAAGCCCTACCTTTTAAAAGTCACTCACAAAAACTGCACATGTATATAAATTATTCATTAAGTTATTCGACTATACAGTGCTTAGCAACTATCCCGCAATATTAAAATAAGTAAATATATTCATAGAACGAGCCTGGGCGATTTGGAAAGAAAACAATGAAACAGAAAGAAGAAACAGATTAATTCCAATTTGTGCACAGTCTCTGAATTAGAGACTGTAAATTGATATTTTAAGGATAAGGGCAAAAATTGAAATGATTTCTAGAAAAAGGGGCATTTTTAATACTTTAATATGTTATTAAAAATACTTTTTTAAAAAACGATTTCTTTTTTCAAGGAAATTTATTTTCAAAAATCCGACTTCGTTTTTCACATTGGACATTCTTATATGCAGATTTACTTTTAAAAGTTATTTTTGGCTATTTTCTTAAATATACGGTTTCTTATGAAACTTATAGCATAAAAAGTAACTGCATGTCATACTGGAAGTGTTCTTGCTGAAGTAATTAATTTAAAAAGTGCTGTACTGATAAAATAATTTGAAACAGCCAGTTAAACTCATAAGCGGTACAAGTCTGCCGCCTTTGGGAGTTATCAAAAAATAATTTTTTTGATAAACTATGCAAGTTGTGATTGTGAAACTTTTGGACTCATAAAAAATTCTTATTCGCAAAAGCATATGGGAAAATTTCTCCTAAATGCGATTCCTTTTTAAAGAATAGTCCTTTAAAAAGGGTCCTCTTTAATGTTGTCTGTTTAAGAATTTTTCTGATTGTTCATAGCTCCCGAAGGCTTATTCATTATAAGAACTTATAGTACTTCTACACGTTTTTATAAACTAAGTAATAAATTATAATAAATGATACGTAATCAACTTTTTTTCTCAGAAAAGTTTTTAGAAGAGTGTCACTTTTAATAAAATTCTAAATTTAAGAACTTTTCCCGAGAGTTTCATACTGAGACAGGTTTAACCCTTTGAGGTGCAACGCTTTCCCAATGCTGAAAAAAGGGCAGCCGTTGCCATCGCTCGATTTAACTACCAGCAAGAGGGCGGACGTTCGAAAAGTTCATCGCGTGCCACAGATCTAGAGACCCTTTTTTGACGCAGCTGGCTGTGCCGCAAAGCCAGCTGCGTCAAAAAAGGGTCTCTCGATCTGTGGCCCGCGATGAACGTTTCGTTCGTCCGCCCTCTTGCTGGTAGTTAAGTCGAGCGATGGCAACGGCTGCCCTTTTTTCAGCATTAGCAATCTATCCAGCTCTACTCGCCTTCCATTTTTCAGCAGATGTTAGTGCTGTTAAAAAGAATCGTGACTTTTTTTTTTTTAACGAGAAATGAAGTGCTAAAAAGTAAAGGATTCTCGTGGAGCTATGTCCCCCGCAACTATTTTTATAGAAATCCAATCTATTCTTCGTGACTGGCAACAATCGAAACGTCAGAGTTTGTTGTTCCCTAACGGGAACACTGCGCGTTAAAGGGTTAAGGTACACTCGCCAAATTCCGTCCCCGAGCTTAATTTCGTCCCCGTCGCTATATCTTTTTCTAAATAACGACATCTAGTTTTAATACGCCAGATCTAAAGTTAGTTATGTCAGTCGGCCATTGTAAAAGTTTGAGGTGAAACGTAGCTCCTTGCGCAAGATAATTAAAAAAAGAAAAAACTGTCCAAGGCGAGTTTTTAATTAAAGTACTATGAGTACTATTTAAATATGAATATATTTGAGTTATTGTAATGAAATCTTTGACAAAATTTGTTGTTATTTCTTAGATTTATATTGATTTAAATTTTATTTAGGTTATGACATGTGCTTTTGGTTTAACCCTTTAACGCGCAGTGTTCCCGCTCTGGGAACACCAGACTCAAGCGTTTTGACTGTTGCCAGTCACGAAGAATAGATTGGATTCCTATAAAAATAGTTGCGGGTGACATAGCGCCACGAGAATCCTTTACTTTTCAGCACGTCCTTTCCCGTAAAAAAAAAATGGTCACGGTTATTTTTAACAGCACTGACATCTGCTGAAAAATGAAGAATGCGAGCACAGGTGGATCGATTGCCCAATGCTGGAAAAAGGGCAGCCGTTGCCATCGCTCGACTTAACTACCAGCAAGAGGGCGGGCGATCGAAACGTTCATCGCGTCCACAGATCTAGAGACCCTTTTTTGACAACAGCTGGCTGTGCCCGGCACAGCGATGTGGACGCGATGAACGTTTCGATCGTCCGCCATCTTGCTGGTAGTTAAGTCGAGCGATGGCAACGGCTGCCCTTTTTTCAGCATTGGGAAAGGGTTGCGCCTCAAAGGGTTAATGGATGATGTCCACAAACTTGACAAATTCTTAATATCGCCCCCTCACATGAGCCTAATATCGCTCCCGGGACGGTACAAGGGCTAGACCAGTGGTTCCCAACCTTTTTTTAATCGCGACCCCTTTTAGGTTTTTCAAAACTTTCGCGACCCCCCCCTACCCATCTGCCATGTTTGACCAATAAAAAAAATTAATAATGAAAAATATATTTTGAGATTTAAAATTGATATCTTTTTAATACGTACTGATTATTAATAGGATGATTGGAGGTTGAATTTGACTGACAGGTTTGGCTATTCTTGGCTGAATATTGATCAAAGCCAACCGCATGTCATCTTAGACATGTAATTTATTACTGTCTTAATCTGCAAAAGAGTTCAAAATCCAACTTCACGCAGGTAAGTGTATGCAAATGGCTGTTAACATCTACACGAAAGCTTAAAAGTTATCGGATATAAGCAAAGCACAGCACACCGAAAATTGAATTAACGGATTTTCTGCGTAGGAGTCATTTTGCGAATTCAAAAATTCACCTTGCACTTCATCAGGAAGATCGGCGACATCTAAACATGCGTGAAATGGATTTCGCACGAGTGCAACCTCTTGTTCATCGAACTCTGGAAAATATCTTTGAATTTCAGATTCAAGGGCTTCAAGGTGCCTATGAATTTACCACCTTTAAATGAATTGCAGTTCCTATTTCCGATTCTTCTGTCTTAATGCATAGGTTCACCGACGTCAGTTTTTGTAGCTTTGATACAAAAGCCCAGACGAGAATAAGGATTTTTTTACTTTCCGAACATGTACCATGTAAGGAAAGTATTGTAATCATGAAAAAATTCGACTTCGAGATTTTGGTGTTTTTACACGTTTTGAGGGCTTCTGAGTCCATTTATGCTATTTTTACGAGATGTATGTATGTATGTGTGTATGTGTGTGTGTGTGTGTGTATGTGTGTGTGTGTGTATGTGTGTTTGTGTGTATGTGAGTGAACACGATAGCTTCTAAACGGAGCATTCGATTGAGCTCAAATTGGATATATATGTCATAAACCACTGTCGCAAGACCGGTATTGATTTTGGTGTGTATAGGACTTATAGTTTTTCTACAGGGCTACGACAAAGATTTCTCTTACATTATGGCCTATGGGGGGAAATTCTTGAAAGTGCCCTAGCGTTTAAACGGTAGATTCGATTGAGCTCAAATTGGGTATATATGTTATAAACCGCTATCTTAAGACCGATATTAATTTGGATGTGTATAGGACTTATAGTTTTTCTACAGGGCAACGACAAAGATTTCTTTTACATTATGGCCTATGGGGGGAATTCCTTGAAAGTGCCCTAGCGTTTAAACGATACATTCGATTGAGCTCATATTGGGTATATATGTTATAAACCACCATCCTAAGACCGGTATTGACTTCCGTGTGCATAAGACTTATAGTTTTTCTACAGGGCTACGACAAAGATTTCTTTTACATGATGGCCTATGGGGAGAAATTCTTGAAAGTGCGCTAGTGTTTAAACGTTACATTCCATTGAGCTTAAATTGGGTATATATATATTTGAATGACTCATCGATTAAAATTTATTTAAATGCTTGGTAATGATCTTAATCGTAAGTGTTCGGAAAGTCGAGTGGAGTCACTCCAGATTTTTTTTTCTTTCTAAAGAAAAAAGGGAAAAAAGGCGTCTAATGGCAAAGAAACGAGAAAATAGTTTACTACTCATTTCCTACAAAAGAGGTCTGCGGCGACCCCCGAAAAACGGCATGGCGAGCCACTTGGGGGTCGCGACCCCGCGGTTGGGAACCACTGGGCTAGACCAAAAACACCAACGGCATCACCTAGTTTAAGCAACCCTTCCTCCCCGTTTATTGTTCCAGCTGACATACAACCTGTTACAGTTGCTGAGTCACCTTCAAGGTCAAGTCAACGAAGCGAGACAAAACCATGGTAGTTACGGCTTCACCGCAAAAACAAGAAATAATAGACGCGGAAAAGAAAAAAAAAGAGAAAGAAAAGATGAAAGAAAAACAGGAAAGAAAAAAGGGGTTGGAAATTTAAAGAAAAATAAGACAGGAAGCGACATAAAGTAAACCAAAAAGCGACGTAAGAATCAATCTTCTGTCGAGGACACGTCTGATAATAAACACCCAATTTTAATTCCTACTGACGAAGAAGATAGTGACAACGATGACGGCCAATGCTAGAGATGAGTTCGGGCTCATTTTTTGAAGCCCGAGCCCGAAGACTTTTAATCCGAGCCCGCCCGAGCCCGAGCAATATTATTTAAGTCGGAGCCCGAGCAATATTATTTAAGTCGGAGCCCGAGCCCGAAATTTCAGCTAAAGATAAATAAAATTCAATAAAATTCAAAGAAGTAATTCTTTGATAGAATACAATAAATTTTGCAAATTAATTTGTGCAAATTAAAGACAAATATAGTTGCAAATTTTTAATGCACTTTCTAATTCTTTATATCTATGTTTATGAAACAATGTCGGATCTCATGACTAACTAAGCAATATAAGCCACCGTTCAGAAATACCCAAAGAGCTTCACGCGCCTTCCAGGCACCCGTGCCGCTATTTTTACTTTCCGAACATGTACCATGTAAGGAAAGTATTGTAATCATGAAAAAATTCAAATTCGAGATTTTGGTGTATTAACACGTTTTGAAATCTTCTGAATTCATTTTTGCTATTTTTACGAGATGTATGTATGTATGTGTGTTTGTGTGTATGTGAGTAAACACGATAGCTCCTAAACGGTACATTCGATTGAGCTCAAATTGGGTATATATGTTATAAATCACCATCTTAAGACCGGTATTGATTTTGGTGTGTATAGGACTTATAGTTTTTCTACAGGGCTACGACAAAGATGTCTTTTATATTATGGCATAATGGCATATGGGGAGAAATTCTTAAAAGTACGCAAGCGTTTAAACGGTGCATTCCATTGAGTTTCAATTTGGTATATATGTTTGAATGATTCATCGATTAAAATTTATTTAAATACTTGCTAATGATCTTAATCGTAAGTGTTCGGAAAGTCGAGCTGAGTCGCTCCAATTTTTTTTTATAAGTACTTTTATTTTCCATATGAATCACTTTTTAAAAATCGGTTTCAAGGAATGTTCAATAAAATAGAAATTTTTCACGAGCCCGAGCCCGAACGCAATTGTTAATTACAGAGCCCGAGCCCGGTTCGGGCCCGGGCTCGGGCTTTTGGGCTCGGGCTGAGCCCGTCTCATCTCTAGCCAATGCCCAGTATGTCAAAAAAGGTTTTTTTTTCAAGATACGAAGGGAGAGAAATGGATAAGATGCACAAAATGTTTCCAATGGATGCATGAGGGTTGTGTTGGAAATCCAGGAGTCAATTTTATTTGTGCAATCTGTTTTGAGAATTAAAATTACTTAAACTATACCAATGATTAATAAAAGTCTGATTAGATATAATAGTTATGATTATTGATAATTAAACATAAAAATTTAAGTTTGCGTACTGATTATTGAGATCTCAGTATCGTCCCCGCGACGTAATTAGGCGTCTAAAAAAATATTCTCAGAATTTCTGGTTTTTTGTTAAAGCTATTTTTGTAGAAAAAGTAATAGAGTTAAGAAGTTTTTGACTATTCAAAATAATAAAGAAATGTTTCAACTTAACTCTGATGTTTTATTTATTACTTCTCTTCGTATATTATTTTAAAAATTTGTTTTTTACAAAAAGGGGACGTTATTTGGCGACTGTGCCTTATTGTTTATTTCAAAGTATATAGAACAGCTTTTGAAAGGACACGATAAAAAAGTTTAAGTCCTTGCCCTGACATACTTCGTTTACTTATATTTAAGTGCTAAAATTATATGATTTTTATTAAATTAAAGCCAGTGGCTTATCTCAAATGTCGCCCCTCCCGCAAACATTACTCTGAGGCCCCCTTTAAGATAGTTATGTAATTACCAATCTTTTATACCATCCCTTGCACATTTATGATACAAAACTATTTAATATTTATAATTATAAAGATTCAAAACAAAAAATTGAAATAAATGTCAGATTTATTAGTATAAATTTATTTAAATACACCGATTACTTAAATATACAAATTTTAAAAAGACTTTTTTACTTACAAATGAAGTGTCTTATTAATCGCTGAGCACACTTTTATCTGGAACTAGCAAATGGCTTATTTGCTTTCTTTATATTTTTAATTTTGTAAACACACGAAACCTTTTATGGAACTTTTATATGACTCGTGATATCAAAATGACGGTAATCTCACTTTCTATTATTATCTTTGCATGAAAAAAATCTCATATTGGTCATTTTTTACTCGATAGGGCATCGACGGAGAAGCTTTTTAAAGGTGATGCGTGGGAAAATTCATTAAAAATCCGTAAACTGGTAGTGTCTGAGTGGGTAAGCCACTGTGCATGGTAGACGGTTGAAGAGTTTTGGTCGGTTTCCTCCTGACGTAACGTGAGTACGCGTTTTAACCCTTTGAGGCGCAACCCTTTCCCAATGCTGAAAAAAAGGGCAGCCGCTGCCATCGCACGACTTAACTACCAGCAAGATGGCGGACGATCGAAACGTTCATAGCGTGCCACACATCTAGAGACCCTTTTTTTGACGACAGCGAGCGATGGCAACGGCTGCCCGTTTTTCAGCATTGGGAAAGGATTGCGCCTCAAAGGGTTAAAGGAGGCAACGCTCGTCCACCTATTAGGTGCATCCATACTAAAGAGACAAAAAAAAAAAAAAAAAAAGATTTCGTGAAAACTTAGTACAGTAGAACCCCGATCTATCGTTTTTCAAGGGGTGTGTAGTAAAAAACGATGCATGCGGGAAAACGAATCCGGGTTAAAGTCAAAATAAGTAGAAAACAGTATTTATGAATACACACAATGTATGCAGTATACCAAAAATACTAAATTTGTTCCCAAACTGTAAAAGAAACAAATTGAAGTTCTGTAGAAATTAAGTCATATTTATTTTTACAAAATTAGTAACTTTACCATGGGTTTTTTATTAATCTTTTAATTAAACAAAATTTTCAAGATTTACAATGTTTTTTTTTTTTTTTTTTGTCTTTTTAATGTGTATTCATGTTTGTATATAAAAGTCATACAATTTCAAATACCGTTATTGCGTAGGATAAACTAGGCACTAGTGTTGGCTCTGTCTCATCGGCATGAATATTATTCTCAGCTTCTTAGGGATTATTTTCATTTTCTGCGTCACATTTCTTCCATTCTTAGGATATCACACGTTGCTACTTCTAAATCAATGGAAATATAATCACTGCATTTCATACCATACTCATCCCTGCTAGATGTAAGAATTCTTCACCTGTACCATCATCAATCTAAGATATTATACCAGGAAGTAATTCGATTTGTATGCCATATTGATCCACTTGATCTTCAATTTCATTTCGGCCAGAAGAAACATTTTACAACGATGAATGCGGGAAAGCGAATTTTTGACAAACGATACATGCGGGTTTTTTTAACGTTATTTGAATACAGTTTGTGCAGGGACCATAGAAATAAAACGATCAATACGGGAAAACGATGAATGCGGGAACGATAGATCGGGGTTCCACTGCACACTTTTCTTTCATTCCTGAGATAAATATCAATGGAATCGAATGAAATTTGGTAATATGTTAAATGCAAGTTAATTTAAACTCTGAATGCCAAAACTGTTTTAAATATTTTATAGATTTTGGGATTTTGCGAAAATCATACAAATGTTTGTTCTCGCATCCCTTACAAATGGAGCAAGAGAATACAGTGATCTTTAGGAACATGATCAACAACGACCGAAACAACTAATGTCGGAATTTTTTTTTTTAATTGAATACATTTTAAAACTCTTTTAAAAGTACTAATTTGCTTTTTTTAGTTTTAGTGAAAATTGTACAAAATTATTTTAAGGCACAATGTTAAAATATGTACAATGCATCATGCAAAATTTAGTTACAAGTTAGGAAAGACCTCTTGACTTGAAAAATTTTTCAACCAGAATAAAACTTTAATTTTTAAAGTAAAGATAAATTCTGTTTTATTTTCCATTTTATCCTTCACTTTTTTTACTCTCAAACTTGTAATCTTTTAACAATATACAGAAGTTATAATTTTGCTTTCTATACTATTGCCAATATACCATTACCGTTCTTTGTACACCTAGTACTTCGGAGGGAGTATCTAGTATAGTGCTGTAAAAGTAACGACAAAATGAGTATCCGTATGTATTTGTTACTTAGATGTTCGCTATTCGTTACTAAGTATTCGTTACTCGTTACTTTCGTTACTACTAATAGAATCGGTAATAGGGTGTTATATAGTGCCCCATAACAACACATCCTGGACAGTGTTGTTATGGGTATATGCCGCCCATACATAAACCCATAGCAAAACCTAACCAAAAAGAATTTTTTTTAGCGAAGTTGTACAAAGTTGTATTTAGAGCTTATTTTCTCTGATTTACAGATTGTTTTTATACACATTTATGGTTTTATACAATGCTAAATTATCCGAATTACTGAGTGCACATAGAAATCTTCCAAAGACATATGCCATTCTTTTCTTTTCTCAACCCCCCCCCCTTTTTTTAATTCTGAACGCTGGTTTAACCTGTTCATTCTTATCATAAAAAGTGTAAAGGAAAGCTTGTGACTCGTGTTTTTTCTGGGTTGCGGGTTCTCTAATACTGAGATCCAGGGATTGGGCCACATATATAAAATTCACAGGGCAGGGGATCTCAGTATGATATCAACTACTTTGCGTTTCTACAAGCATAATATCTTTATTATTTGTGAGTTCTTATTTCATATCAAAAACTTCTTTTGCTGGATCATTTTTCGAAGTAAATTAAAAATTACCATATTTTAATTTAAAATTGTTTAATTCAGTGAGAATTATCTATTTTTAAGATATTTCCAGTTCTATTTCTGCACTTTTGGGATGAAAGGGGTTAGCCCCTTCTGTGGGTGCATATATGAGAGCATTCTTTAAACAAAAATTATCACTCCTTTCATACAGAAAGAATGGTTGCACCGGATTATGCGTATTCCATGAGTTCATGGAATAAAATGTACCATAAAATAGGGCAGATGGCCCCTTAAACACCGACATTTTAGAAACATACTGAACTTTATTGAAATATTTTAATACCAGTGGCTTACGCAGAAGTGGGCATAGAAATCCCGGGTCGCTCCCAATTTTTTATATATTTTTTAAACAATTACTTAAAAAATGTGTTTAGGTTTCCATGCTAAATATTTTTTTTAGTTCCAAATAATATTTTAAATAATAAAAATGTGTGAATTCGTTTACTTTATAAAAATATTTTTTTAAAAGGTGTATTTAAATAATTTGTTATTTATTACTCATTTCGATTCTAGCTAAAAAAAAAGAAAAAGTTAAGTTCGCAATCCTGCTTCGGAACCACCCTGAAAGAAAGAATTCTGATTGCACCACTATTTAGTACTAAAATGTTAGAAAGCCCGAAATTAGCACCCCTTACTAACATGCTTCTCTTATATGTATTGCTCCTCTACAATTATAAGAACACCCCCTTTCCCCCCCCCCCCGCAAAAAAGAGTTCAACTGCGCATAATAACATACTATACACCGGATCGTATCCCCCCATTGTACGACCCATATCAATAGAGCAGCAGATACTATTCCATCTGCATAACTGTAACGAAACATACGGATTCTTCCAAACCTCATCAAAACGATACCATTCGGCGCGGCACAAACGAATTGCAACCAGAACATACTACTCCTCAAATACCGAAACTGATTTTTCCCTCCCAACAGCGAGAATCCATAATACTTCCGGTATCTAGTAACGGAAAGGAACATACTATTACTCAAATACCGAAATTCATTTTCTCCCTCCCGCAGTCTTGTATTCGAAGTTCGAACCTGGTCGATCCGAAATGCAAACTCGAAAGTCATTTTCCCCCTTGAAACCGCGATCCGATATCCAGTAACAAACAGAAGATATTAGTACTCGATTACTGGAACCCGTTTCCCTTCTAGTTCGCCTCGCCTGGCAGTCTGTATTCGAAGTTCGAAGCTGCTCGATCCGAAACATCTTCGGATCGAGTAGTAACGATATCAACCGAAAAGTAACAATTCGTTACTTCGAGTCTGAGTGATTATCCGTATCTTAGTACCGAATACATGCGGTTTGCTTCAGCTCTAATCTAGTACATCGTACACCTAGTGTGTACGAAAATTCAGCATTCCTGGAAATTTGCATTGCGTACTAACCCGTCTAAGACGGTTTCTTCAGCTAGTATAAATATACACGTGTATACAGGGTGAATCTAAACTCTTCGGCAAAACTTTACGGGGTGATAGGGCACATAATAAGGAATCGTAATCACGTAGCAATGTGGGCGTCGGCAACGTCGTCTTCGTGTAGTTGTTAACCCATTTATGCCTAGCGTCCCTTTTTTGGGACGGCATTATCGCTATCATTCGAAAACGTTATTTATTTTTCCTAGCCTTTATTCGCGAGTATTGAACCTCAATTCCACAAAATATTTTAATATGGCAAGTAGGATGTTGACATTTCAATTTTTATACATAACGATTTTAAATGAAATCATCCCTTGTTCAAAAAGTTGACATCAGAAATTTATCAATTACTTCTGGTGGTAGCAAAAATCGAAGAAAGTCGCAAAAATATCCAGGCACGAATGAGTTAATAATCACTTGGGATAAAAGTGCCGAACCAACAGTGCACTTTCCGACCATTGTTCGTCAGAAACTAATGCATTTCCCCCCGAAAACAGAAGACTAAAATGGATAGTTTAAAAAGTTTATTTTATTTCATGGATGAAATTTTCGGAGACGAGCCTATTGTTTATGAAACTTGGTTAAGAAATTAGACGGACACTTCAATGCTCTCCCAAAGTGATTATTACCAGGTAAGTTAACCCTTTGAGGCGCAACCCTTTCCCAATGCTGAAAAAAGGGCAGCCGTTGCCATCGCTCGACTTAACTACCAGCAAGATGGCGGACGATCGAAACGTTCATCGCATGCCACAGATCAAGGGTCTCTAGATCTGTGGCATGCGATGAACGTTTCGATCGTCCGCCATCTTGCTGGTAGTTAAGTCGAGCGATGGCAACGGCTGCCCTTTTTTCAGCATTGGGCAATCTGTCCAGCTGTTCTCGCGTTCTTCCATTTTTCAGCAGATGTCAGTTCTGTTAAAAAGAATCGTGACCAATTTTTATACGGGAAATGAACGTGCTAAAAAGTAAAGGATTCTGGTGGAGCTATGTCACCCACAACTATTTTTATAGAAATCAAATCTATTCTTCGTGACAGGCAACAGTCAAAACGTCAGAGTTGGGTGATCCCAGAGCGGGATCACTGCGCCTTAAAGGGTTAAAACTGCATTTTTTCACCCCAGATTCCTATGTGATTACGATTCCTCATTGTGAGTCCTATCGCCCCTTAAAGTTTTGCCCAAGAGTTTAGATTCACCCTATATACTATATATACTATATAAATTCAGTGATTCGTAATCCCCACCCTCGAGTTGAGAACTGGGTTAATTGGCGGTAAAGCCTCTTTGCGTAGTTTGAGTGACAGCTTGTTCAGCAAATAGCTTTCAAGGCTTTCAACCTTGCTGGTATGATTGATGGCGATTACGTGCGTTTGAGTTCGCAGAGCCAGCTGAGAAGGAGGAAAAGAATAAAAGATTATTTAGGTAAGATGGAAAGTGAAATGGCGTACCTCGATGATAATATTTATGTAGGATAATAAATATTTCAATCATATAATAAATATTTCAATCATAATATTTATGTAGGATAATAAATATTTCAATCATATTGTAATAATATTTTGCATGACAAACATTCTTTAATAATATTTTAAACTCCAACCGAATAAGGGGGGGGGGGGGCAGAATTTTGGAAAGGAATGTAAAGATCAATTTACGCGCACCCACGGGCAAAATGATCCTGCATTTGAAAACAATTGTACATTATTTTTTACAGTAAAATATTTAAAAGTGATTATGAATGTACATACATAAAAATTATAATTTCGCTTTCTTTACTTTGGCAACATACTACATCCATTCTGTGTACTCTTTGGTGTCAAAGGATAGCGCAGGATTTCCTGCACACCAAATATTAAGCTGAATACGTAAGCAGAACAAAGCTTTATTAATTATTTAACATTTTTGTTAGTAGAACAAAACGTAACACCACAATCTTGAAAAAGTTCTTATTCAGTAGATTTTTGCTGGGGAGGCGTTCGCTTTTTTTTGATGATCTAGCAGCGCACTGTTTAACGGGGGACGCTTGAAGTCAACTGCGTACACGCTGGAGCAGGGCCGATGAGGACGGGACCACTTGTCATATTCACCAGGGACGGAGTTACACACGGACTTCTAAATGCAGGACGGGAGACGATGGAGCGGAGCCGCACCGGTCACATTCGTCCTGTAGTGCTGCCGGACATCTGAAGGCGGAACCGGGACACGAGGCCGACCGTTATCTCCACCAGATCAGGGCTGCCCGCGAAGAAGACCGCAGTGCAGGGAGCGACTCGCTTTTATATTGAGCCATCTTTTTATAGATTTGCATACCACCACTTTTCTCTTAGAGATATTTGCATGTGGCCTTTTCTTGGCTGCCGGTAGGTATGCAGTGCCAGCCCGCGATCACGAACACCTGGCTAGAGCAGCCGTCACGTGTCGTGGGCAAAAAAGGAGAGAGAGATGGCGAGGGCGCCACACACTCCCCCCGGAGACCGTAGGTCGTCATAGTTGAAATCTGACAACCGGCTTGCTGATTCTGCCGGATCGCGTACTGACTGGTACGCTACAAGGCTTTTCGGTGGACGAAGTGATACGTGCAGTTGCGAGATCAAGAAAAGCTGGTTTTAGCCGATCTATGCTAACAGTCTTTTTAAGTCCATCTATGTAGAGCGTAAAAAACTTGTCTTCTCGCTTCAAAACTTCGTAAGGACCAGCATAAGGTTGTTCCAAAGGCTTCCGTACACTGTCGACACGGACAAAGACGTGGGAAGTGTTGTGCAGTTCGGGATGGATGAAGGTGTTCTCCGCTGAGTGTCTGCTTGCCGGCACAGGTCGCAATTTCTGCATGAAACAGTGAAGATGCTTCAAAAAGGAATATTGCGATACTTGTTTACCAGAGAAATCCCGAAAGAATTGTCCAGGCAGTCGGAGCGATGAGCCATACACCAGTTCGGAAGAAGAGGCACCTATGTCTGGTTTTAGACTCGCACGCATGCCTAGCAGGACAAGGGGTAAAATGCCCACCCAGTCTGTAGAGCTATATGTCATAATAGATGTCTTGAGCTGGCGATGGGTACGCTCCACCATGCCGTTACACTGGGGATGGTATGAAGTGGTGCGGTTTTTGTAAGAGCCTAGTAGTCTAGAAAATTGTTGAAACAAATTACTGTCAAAATTGGTACCGCGATCTGTCGTAATGACTTCGGGAACCCCAAAACGGGCTATCCATGTTTGCAGAAATGACTCTGCGACCGTTTCAGCCGTTTGATTGGTTATAGGAATTGCTTCGACCCAACGTGTGTACCTATCGATACACGTTAGTACGTATCTGAATTCGCGACTGGGAGGCAGTGGTCCTATGACGTCAAGATGCACATGCTCGAAACGTTTGTCTGGTATCAAAAAGGAACCCAAAGGTGACTTGGTGTGCCTATGTATTTTTGATTTTTGACAAGGTAGACAAGTTCTGCACCAGTCAGAGACGTCTTTTGCCATCGAATCCCAAACGAATCGGTCTTTAAGTAATCTTAATGTTGCACGATTACCGGGATGTGATAATGAGTGAATGTGTTCAAAAATTTGTAGCCGAAATTTTCGTGGCACGTACGGTCTGATCCTATTCTCGGAAACGTCGCAGTACACGTTCTGAACATCGTCGAGAGGAAGTAATCTTAATTTAAGACTAGATGATGCAAGATGAGATTGTATCTCTTCGTCTGCAGCCTGAGCCAACGCCAATTCGTGGAAATCTATGCCTGTAGCATTAACTACCGAAATGCGCGACAGGGTATCTGCGACGATATTGCCCTCACCGTCTATGTGTCTGATAGTTGTAGTGAACTGGCTTATGAATTCTAAGTGGCGTTGTTGCCTGGGGGAATGTTTTTCTCCCGATTTCTTAAAGACATATGTGAGTGGTTTATGATCGGTATATATGATAAATTGCCTGCCTTCTAACATGTGTCGGAAATGCCGAACTGCAGAATACATAGCCAAGAGTTCTCTATCAAAGGTACTGTAGTTCCTCTCGGTGTCTGACAATTTCCTGGAGAAAAATGCCAGTGGTTCAACAACTCCTTGAGTCTTCTGCTGCAACACGGCACCGAGTGCGAAGTCCGACGCGTCTGAACATAGTGACAATTCGGCATCGGGGTTGTAATAGGACAACAGAGCCGCGTCTGCGAGGGACTGTTTGCAGTCAAGGAAGGCCTGAGTTGTTACTGCGTCCCACACGATTGGCGATTTGTCCTTCGGACGCGTGTTGCGAATTAGCTCAAATAATGGCGCCTGAATGGCAGATGCATTTTTCACAAATCGATGATAAAAATTGAGCATCGCTAAAAAACGGCGGAGTTGTGCAACTGTCGCGGGTTTCGGAAAATTGCGAATAACCTCGACTTTCTGTGGTAAGGGTTTTAAGCCTTTACCAGAAATTTGGAAACCGAGATACTCCAGAGTGTCTTGCCCAAAGAGACATTTCTCAGGATTAACCACAATGTGGTGTTCAGCGAGACGTTGGAATAGCCTTGAAAGATCCTGAATGTGCGTTTCCTGATTGGTTGAAGCTACCAAGATGTCGTCAAGGTAGGCGTAACATCCCTCGAGTCCTCTAAGGACGTTATCAATAAAACGCTGAAAAGTTTGTGCAGCGTTGCGCAAACCAAAACACATAGTTTTGTATTCGAACAACCCTATGGGTGTAATGACTGCTGTTTTAGGTACGTCTGCGGGGTTAATAGGGATTTGATGGTATGCCTTCACCAGATCGATTTTAGAAAAAATTGTTTTACCGGACAGTAAGTGAGAGAAGTCTTGAATGTGTGGAATTGGGTACCTATCGGGAACAGTTATAGCGTTCAACCGCCGGTAATCTCCACATATGCGCCATTTCCCATTCTTTTTGGGAACGAAATGTAGCGGACTACTCCACTGACTTTTGGACGGGACAATTATTCCAGCATTTCGTAAAATGTCGAATTCAGCCTTTAAAGCCTTTAGCTTCTCCGGGGACAATCGACGGACCTTTGAATGTATAGGCTGTCCTGAAGTTTCGATGTGGTGGAAAACCTCACCTTTATGGGCTACTGGTGGCAAATCAGTTTTAAATAATTCTGGAAATTTTAGTAGTATTGCGTAAAATGGTGAATTTATCGCGATGGGGGTTGCAACAGCGTTATCGTTAGTGAGTACAGTGCCGTGTACTTTAAGTGTGGTACAGTGATCTTTTAGGACACGGTGTTGAAGATCAACTATTAATCCAAACGTACTAAGGAAGTCCATACCCAGAATAGCGTGAGAAACGTCGGCAACCACAAACGCGAACGAAAAGGTTCGACGCAACCCTAAATCGATATTTAAATGTTTAACACCATATGTACTAATAATACTACCATTTGCGGCAGACAAAGTGAAGTTTCCTTTTTTACTAGGTCTGTGTAGTTTAACCGGAAGGCAACTGACTGATGCACCAGTGTCCACGAGAAATCGAATACCTTGGTTACGATCAGTAACAAAAAGACGGTCTACTTTCGTTTTATCATCCGTAGCCGTCATTACGAATGATTCGGCGGGTTTCCCTGAAACGCGCATGGTGGAACACATTTCCTAGATTTATCTCTGAACCGTTGGTGATACCAACACCAGGTTTTGTTATGCGATTTTTTTGATCCAGGAGGATCTCTGCCTTTGGAGTGGCTACGAGTCCGTTGAGGTGCGGTGTGACTTCTACGCGATAACCTGCGGACAGATTCACGCAACTCTTGAATTTCATTATATAGCGTGTGTAGGTCAATACCGTCCGTCACTTTGGCAGTGGACATAGCCACTTCTTGCGGGTTCGACACCTCATGAATTTTATCCGCGATTACTGCGAGATCAGTTAATGAATCTTTACAGGTGGATATTATTTGTTGTGTTTGCACCGGCAGTCTTTGTAACCACAAGGGTTTAAGGAGTTTATCATCCACCTTGTCGGCAGCTAAGTTTCTCATTTGCATGAGGAGCTGTGAGGGTCGCAGATCGCCCAATGGTAAATCCTGCAAAAGCTGCTTTAAGCGTGCGCTTTCTGTTTGTGAAAACTGACTAAGGATTCTATGTTTTAAAGTCTCATACGCGTCCGTATCAGGAGGTTGTGTGACGATATCCTTAACATATGCTAGCATTGAGGCATCCAATGCCGAAATCACACAGTGAAATTTAGTGTGGTCTGCTGTTAAACCTGACACTACGAATTGCGATTCGACCTGAAGGAACCAAAGTTCTGGGTCATTCTTCCAAAATGGAGGAGCACGAAAAGCGACTCTAGCGACCTCAGTCATATCTATTTGACTAGAAGAAAAAAGTGGTTAAAAAGATTGGTTTTCTTACCCCTTAAGAAAAATATTTTTCCACTGGTATATGGGCCGTCGCCCGGACTGCCAGAAATGCTTGTTGCAGAGTTTATAGCTTGCAGAGAACTTCAGCACTCTTCACAAGGGCTTCGCACTGTTGCGTAGTGTTCTTGCGTATCATAGTTTTCTTCAGTCCTCCTGCGACTTTTATCAACGTTCTTCACAGACACGGGTCACCATCTTTGGTGTCAAAGGATAGCGCAGGATTTCCTGCACACCAAATATTAAGCTGAATACGTAAGCAGAACAAAGCTTTATTAATTATTTAACATTTTTGTTAGTAGAACAAAACGTAACACCACAATCTTGAAAAAGTTCTTATTCAGTAGATTTTTGCTGGGGAGGCGTTCGCTTTTTTTTGATGATCTAGCAGCGCACTGTTTAACGGGGGACGCTTGAAGTCAACCGCGTACACGCTGGAGCAGGGCCGATGAGGACGGGACCACTTGTCATATTCACCAGGGACGGAGTTACACACGGACTTCTAAATGCAGGACGGGAGACGATGGAGCGGAGCCGCACCGGTCACATTCGTCCTGTAGTGCTGCCGGACATCTGAAGCGGAACCGGGACACGAGGCCGACCGTTATCTCCACCAGATCAGGGCTGCCCGCGAAGAAGACCGCAGTGCAGGGAGCGACTCGCTTTTATATTGAGCCATCTTTTTATAGATTTGCATTACCACCACTTTTCTCTTAGAGATATTTGCATGTGGCCTTTTCTTGGCTGCCGGTAGGTATGCAGTGCCAGCCCGCGATCACGAACACCTGGCTAGAGCAGCCGTCACGTGTCGTGGGCAAAAAAGGAGCGAGAGATGGCGAGGGCGCCACAACTCCTACAATGCTGACGAAAGTTCTTACTTTTTGGAAATTTGCATTTGGAAATTTTGGAAATTTGTCGTCAAGGACGGGTACTTCAGCTAGTAATGAATAAAATAAGTTTTACAATCATATAGTATGTGCAATTTATTTAATGAAAATTTTAAAATTAAAAAGCGTCGTAAACAAGAAAGTGGAATATTTCAAAATTAAAATTTTAAAAATTATGGCTTGTGTTAAAAAAAGGCAGATTTGTAAGATATATTAATCTGCTCAAGTTAGCGCGCCTTGCAAATACAATCCTGACAAACTAAGTTATAAATAAATGAGTTCTTATTTTAAAAAAAGATAAAAAGTACAAATTAAACTTAGGTTACTGAAACTTATGCTAAAAACAGTAAGGTAACTTTAAACCGTGCTTACTCAAAAATAATTTTTCATAAACTGTCTATAACAACCAAATTTCTCTGTATGTGTCTTATTTTAATGAAACTTTCCAAGTTGTAACTGGTGTTAATATAAATGGATTCATATTAAACCTGGACGAGAAAACGTTTAAAATGTTTACAATCGTATGTATTAATATACATATGTAATCATGATCTTTTAAATTACAATTTGAAACCAAAAAAAAAAAAAAAAAATTCTAGATATGTGCTTATTTTTAAAAGAAATCCTTCATTCTGTAAAACATATATTTCACTTCATTTGAAATTTTAAGTATATTTAACTATAAGTATACATGCATTTTAAATTTGATTTTTCCTGCGCATAGGGAAATGCTCCATTAAAAAAAAAAAAAAAGCCAAAATTTTACCTTTCCTCAAAAATCTATGAAAGAAATTGAGTCTTATCTCAAGATCTGAAATGTGTCACAGTGTATCACTATAGAAAAAAATAATAATAATCATGCTACTACTATTAATTTGATCCAAAAAGTATAA
>JAWZYV010019030.1:0-27198 GCA_038373885.1 Cheiracanthium punctorium
CGAAAAACGTTTTTCTAAGCGATTCATGGTCAGATTTCACAAGCGTTTTTCTAGTGTTGTCGGGTAGGGCAATTAAGCGTTTGCCAACTAAAAAGTCTGATGGAGTTAGCGGAACAGGCTCTTGTAACTCATTGTAAATAAACGTTAACGGTCTAGAATCGATGATTGCTTCGACTTCAGTTAGGACAGTTTCTATTTCCACACATCTCAGTTGAGCCCTTCCGAGAATTTTCCTTAAACACCCTTTGTCGGTCTTAATCATTCCTTCCCAAAAGCCGCCTGACCAAGGAGAAAGAGGAGTTATGAATTTCCACTCTATTTTGTAATTTTCTGAAATGATTATTCAGTTTCTGAAAATGTTGTTTGTCGAATAGTTCCTTCAATTCCCTTTCTGCTTTATGGAATGTGCTTGCATTATCAGAGAGTATAGTTTTTGGCACAGCACGACGACTTATAAATCGTTTGAATGCTAAAATAAAACTTGATGCTGTCAAATCTGTGGTTAATTCTAGATGTATCGCTCTTGTAGCGCAAGTAAATAAACAGATGTAAGCCCTTTTGAGTTCCTTTTCATCCTTGTAAAAGAGAGGTCCGGCAAAGTCAATACCGGTGGCTTCAAAAGAATCTGCGATATTCACTCTATCTGGCGGAAGTGGGGCTGTTACTTCCTTGTATGGTTTGGAATGAAAAAACTTACAAGTCAAACAATTTCTTATGACAGTTTTGGCTAACTGTCGAGCCCGTAAAATCCAAAATCGTTCTCTGACATCTGTGATGGTTGATGACAAGCCTAAATGCGCAACACGTTCATGAGAGTTCTTTATAATTAACTTTGAAAAGTAATGCTCATGAGGAAGTAGAATCGGGTGTTTTTCACCGTAGGTTAAATTCGCACATTTTAACCTTCCCTGAACTCTCAGAATTCCGTTTGAGTGAATGTAAGGGTTTAAGTCTTTAAGTTTCGAATTATCCCTTATTGGTTTTCCTTTGCTGAGGTCTTCAATTTCTGTTTTGAATGATGTAGCTTGTGTTACCTTTATCCAGTAAGTTTCAGCAGCTTCTAATTCAGCTGTGGTCAAATCACCAAATTCTGATTTCAATCCAGGTTTAGCATTCCTTATAACACTTAACATCCAAGCTGTGATTTTGATTAATTTGTACAATTTCGAATACTTCTCAATATCAAGCAATGCTGCTTCATTTGAAGTCACAGTCAAAGTCATCATTTTACTCGATCGCGCTTTCTTCGAAATAAGATTCATTTGATGTAGGTTTGGGCCAATATTCCTCATGCAGTTTTAACCATGATGGACCTCGCCACCATTCAGATATATATCTCAAATCGTAAAGTGACCTTCCTCTAGTTATCATGTCTGCTGGATTTTCATGACCTGGGCAAAATTTTCGATATTTGTTAGATTTTGAATTTCTTGAATTCTTCCTCCCACAAATTGCTTCCACTGAGATGAATTGCTTCGAATCCAGCTAAGAACTATTGTTGAATCAACCCAATAAAACGTCTTGAATTGATAAATTTGAAACGCTGGCTGGATGTAGTTCATGAATCTTGCTGCGATGAGAGCTCCCATGAGCTCAAGTCTCGGAATGCTAAGCTTCTTCAAAGGAGCAACCCTACTCCTTGATGCTACAAACACAACTTGAGAATCACCATCTTCAGGAGTGAATTTTAGGAATATTACGCAACCGTAAGCCTTATTACTCGAATCAGAAAATGCGTGCAACTGCAAGTCGGTGATGTTCTGTGAACAAAATTTGTTGAAGTAATAGCGTGGAATTTCTAAGTCTTTCATGATCTTCAACTCTTCACACCATGAATCCCATCTTTGAGCAATGTCAGTGGGCAGTTCGTCATCCCATTTTAACCTTCGTTCCCATATTTCTTGGAACAAAATTTTGATTCTTATAATGAAAGGTGATAGAAATCCTGGAGGATCAAAAATACGACCATAAGTTCTTATTATTGTTCGTTTAGTCTTGTTCTGTTTTGAGAGAAATTCTACTACATTTTCAACACTGAATTTAAATGTATCTGGGTTTGTTTTCCATAAAACACCCAGTACCTTAGTAGATTTATCCCCTTCGTTTTCTGCTCTTGAATCAAATCCAGGTGGAACTTGAAATTGAGTTTCACGCCAAAAGTTTGTAAGCAATTTGGAATTACTTCTCCATTTACGTAAAGTCATACCAGCTTCCTTTAGTACTTTGTTTGATTCTTCACATATCTTAGAGGCCCTTTCAACAGTGCTTGATCCAGAGATGAAATCATCAACATAAAATGATTTATTTAAGATTTCACATGTTTCGGGATAACTGGATTCATATTTTCTAAAATGATGTTTCAAAACAGCTGCAAGTAAAAATGGGCTTGAAGTACAACCAAATAATACGCGTGTAAGCCTAAAAACAATTGGTTGAAACTCATGAGTATATCCTTTGGGCAATTTATCAATCCAAAGGAAACGAAAAGAGTCCCTATCTTCTTCAGCTAATTCAGTTTGAAGGTAAGCCTTTTCAATATCTGCTACAAAGGCAACTTCGTTCAATCTGAATTCCAAAAGTAATAACAGCAAATTCGCGTTTAAGTTAGGTCCGGAATCTAAAATTTCGTTTAAAGAGGGAGATTCAGGAACATGTGACGAGGCATCAAAGACAATTCTTAAACTTGTAGTTTCCTTATCCCTTCTAATGACTGGATGGTGCGGTAAATAGTAGACTATGGATTCTTCTGAAATTACCTTGTCTGAATCAGGTACCTCTTCTATAATTCCAAGATTAATGTACTCTACAATAATGTCTCTGTATTCCTGGTATAACTCGGGATTCTTCAAAAATCTTCGAACCAGCATTTTCAAACGACTGTATGCGTTCTCGTAATTGTCATGACACGAAACTTTATTTGAATTCCATGGCAACTTCACTTGATAGCGTATCCATTAAAACTTATGTTCGATTCAAACCCCTTTATGACTTCGCTATCGTGTGTGCGAGAATTATCAGGTTCTGTTTTTATTCCTAGACTCTCCAGTTCCCAGGTTGATTTCAACTTATTTGACAAATGTTCGTCATCTTCAGTATCTAAATATGAATTTGTCAAAACTGCGGTACAACTTAAAGTGGTTTCATCAGAGCCCGAAAGAGCACGGCCCTGAACAACCCAACCAAATATAGTTTCTATGGCCATAAGCCTTCTAGTTAGCTTCTGACAGTTTCCCGTCAAAACATCCACCAAGAAATCCGCACCGATTAATAGCTGTATCCCTTCGTCAGAAGGAACAGATATGTCTGCTACCTGCCAACCCATTTTTACCATTAACTCGCGAATGTTTACACCCGGTCTTCTTAAACTAGCAGATGTAATAACTTCTGAAACTAATGCTTCCATTTTTTATTTGCGTTCTGGAAAACAAATGTTTCGTAACTCGACTTCAACTGTTTCATACAACCTTTCCCTTGCATTATCCGTTCCAAATGAATAAATTGAAAGGTTCTGCTTTCTGACGCACCTTAAATTTAAGGATTTAGCTAAGTCATTTGTTATGTAACTTCTTTCGCTTCCTGTATCCAATAAGGCCCTAGCTGTTATTGTGTTATGACCTGACTTGATCAAAACAGAGCACGTTTGTAGCAGTATGCTAGATTTCGATTCGTTACCTTCAGCTGCTGCAGAAATCGCTGTACCGGTTTCAATTTTCTCAACCTTATTCTGCGCTTCTGTACAAAACGTTTTTAAATGCTTGTTACCGTTACAGAATTCACAGGGATCGAGTTTAGCTTTGCAATCCTTGGCCAAATGGAACCTTTTAAGGCACTTATAACAACGTACATCAGACTTAATTTTTTGTTTTTTCCTTTCTATGCTAACTTCTAGACAGTCTGCAGTTTTATGTGTGTTGTTATTACAAAAAATACAATAGTTCTTGCTAGTGTTCGATGTTAAAGCTGCGGCTGTGTGGGTTTTAAATTTCGTAAATTTGCCTTTCGATTTATCGTAAACCTGTGACTGATTTTCATGTCTACTTTCGTTTTTGGAATTACGCAACAAAAAGAGTCGTTTCTCTACATTCAATTTCTCCTTTAAGAAACGTCAATAGTTCCTGTACATCGAAATCATTTCGTGTCTTGCGAGTTTTACTGAATTCTAACGTGAGTTTTTTCTGGAATCAATTTCAGTAACACAGGTGATAACAAATTACCGTACGAACCGCTCGTAACGTTTAGAGCTTCTAAATTTCTTACGCTAGTTTCAATACAATCAAACAGCTTCCGTAATGCGCAACAATTATTAACATTATTTACAGGTTCAAGCGATAACAACTTATTAATGTGTGCACTAATTAACAAATCTTTTCTACCAAATCGTTCTTCTAAAAGCTTTATAGCTACTTTATAATTTTCACTACTTAAAGCTAAGCCCTTCACTGCATTTGCAGCGATTCCGCCCAACAGCGACTTCAAAAAACAGAATTTGTTTATATCGGAAACCTCCGGATTATCGTGAATCGCATTTTTGAACTGGTGCCAAAATTCCATCCACAGCGCTGGATCACCATAGAATGTGTTAATCGAAAGCTTCGGCAATCGCATTCCACTTTGCGCGGGAATAACACTGGAACCGCTTGTTCCTTCAGAATCAAAACTATGATTTTGCCGAACATCCGAATTTTTACTTTCGGTACTCAAATAAAGAAATATTTAACTTTTACACTTTATTACTTTCTCCATATATTCTTCTGAATTCACTATTTCGTTTTCATAATCCTTTTCATCGGTTAACCCTTCAATTTCCTGATCCAGTTTTTTAAATTCTCTGATTTTTCAATTAATTGATCTCTTAATACACAGAGGTCTGTAACCCTATCGGGAGTTTTATCATGTTCTTTAAAGTGTTCTTCGATCGTATTAATCAAGTTCGTAAGTCAACCGTCTAATGACTGTTCTTTTTTCTTTAATTTTTCAATTCCTGACATAATTAAATTGAATCTTTATTAATCTTTCAATTAGATTAAACTTCTTTTACGTACTAACTTCTTTACGTAATTCACTTAACTTCTTTATTCAATGAGTCATGCAAGTAAACATGCATTCGCTTACCTCGATTTTGTTATATCCAATCTACGGAACAATCTAAAGGTCTACTCATCCCGGTTTCCTTGCACCAGCATGTAAATGTATATATATTTCGCCTATCTGGGGTCAAATAGTTGATTTAGGTGATCTTTGCGTCAAAGCAAGAGACAATATCAAATAAAGCATTTATTACTACACTTACAACACTTAAGAACAAAAATCAACAGGAAGGCTTCGCGGTGCTCGCGATCTAGAATCTATTACATTTAAGACAGACAGTAAAAGAAAAAGGGCGACCTCTATCGGTGAGCCAAAAGGTGGGAGAGCAATGAGCAAATATTTCACACAGCTATCTTAAAGCAAGCAAACAGACAAGAACGATACAAGGCCCCACAGATTTATTGTGCACATTCAATGCAGTTTAGACGACGTTTGGTCTCCCTTCGACGAACATGCAGTTACCATGACCATTAAAATGCTATTAGAGGGACTTTAGTTCAGTTTTAATAACATCTTTACAAGGAAGCGTTTATTTATTCAAGAATTTTTAGCGTTTGTGAGTTTTGGGCCCCCAAAAAATGTTTGCATCCGGCAAGGTCGTACCCAGGGGGGTGTTCCAGGGGGTCCGCACCCCCGAAATTTGAAATTTTATTAATAAAACAATAATGAAGATTTTTTGTGAAAAATTTAGCCTTTTTCACCGTTTGGTCTCCCTTCGAAATTTTTGGACCCTCCTCCAAATTTTTTTCTGAGTACAGCCCTGGGCATCCGAGTCTTTTCAAATAGAAGACCGCCACTGTATGCTTAATGGGGCAAATTGTATTACTGATTTGTATGCTTACTGCAGTAGTATTTTTTCATATAAACAACATTTTTGAAAGAAAAATGTCAATAAATAGAAAAAAAAAAACTTGTAAAGCGCGTGAATCAAATTTTGATTTAAAAAAAAAAAACTTTTTCATGATTATATTGCTTAGTTATAATGTCAGCTATGAAAATAGATTTAAAAACTCGTGATAACGTAAATGGTTGACCAACGATCCTAAAGAATGAATGGGGCTGCATCTGCATCCTTTGACGTTTTTATCTTCGATAAGTAAAACTTACCCGTCTTTTCGAACTACATGTCTTTAGATGGACATCATAGATGCTTGTACAGCTGATTAAAGGACAAATTATACTTGTAATTTGTACGCTTACTGCAATAGTATTTTTTGAGATAACCTGTTTGAAAGGGAAATGTAAATAAATAAAAATAAATGCATGTAAAGCGCATAAATTAAAAATTTGAAATATTTTTGTAAATTTTTAAGATTACGTTAGCTTAGTTAGAAGTCAGCTATGAAAAAAAAAATTACAAAAACAGTGTAAACTTGATTAGTTGGCCAAATATCCTCAAGAGTGAACGAGGGTGCATGCTTCCGCGTTTTTAATCTGTGCTAAGTAAAACTCGTTCTTCTTTACGAATTACAATTGGGTGGACGTTAATACATTTTTGGGCAGCTGATTATGGAAGAAATTTTATTTGTAATTCGTACGCTTACTGCTATGTTTTTTATTTTTAAAACTGCGATCTTTTGAATGGAAACATGTGAATTAAAACTAAAAAAATACATGTAATGGCTCGTGAATTGAAATTTTAGTAGTTTTGTACTTTGCATGATTATGTGAGCTTAATTAGAGTTTCAGCTATGAAAATAATTAAAATAAATTCCATTTAATATGTACATTTCTTAAAATTCGCACTTGAATGACAAATTTTGGGTTATTTGAGAAAAATCTTTTATTCAATTTTCTCGAAAACTATTGATTTTCAGCCATACATATGGGGTGAAAATTGCAGCATTTTGGCTCTCGTATCACGTCTTCATGGGCACACCCACGGAGGATGGGGGCTAAAGCCCATTACTAAAGGTGGAAAGTTAGATCTGAAAATCTTTAAAAACTGAAAATTGTCATTAATGAATTAAAATATTTTTTAATTCTCTTCAAATCATTTCTAATTCATAGTATTTTTACCAAAAAACCAAAAAAAGGACGTTGGTTTTTAAATAAGTAATTACATGTGATTTCTTTGATTGAGGCAACGCTACACTAGGGCGATCTCCCAAGAATGGGTGGGTGCCTTGGTAGGAGGACTAAGTGGTTCTACGCGTATTCACGTTACATCTGAAGAAAACCTACCAAAACTCCAGACCGTTAGATCGACAGCCGCGCGATGAGATCCGTACCTGAGACCTTCACACTTCGGCCATCTACCATTTCCAGTGACATAACCACTGTGCCGTTGCGAGGCAATTAGTACACAAAATCATTGAAAAAATTAGATAATTATTTCATAATTAGCCTCCCCCTCCCAACTGATCACTGATGTCAGCATAGATATTCGGTTTTATAGTTCTGTTATTCCTGTGTTTTGTAAATATTTAGATAGCTGAAAAATGAGGTTTAAATTCCAAGTGAGTTTTAATGTCTAATTCATATTTACGCATAATCCAGAATTATGAATAAATTATTCAAGTATGCTGTCATTATTTTTTCCAGGTAGAAATTTCAAAGTTATTTAGAAAGTTTGGGTTTAATTATTACATTTTTGAAATAGTTGATACAAGTATGCTTACTTTGATATTTATGCTCTAATTGTGTACTTAATAATCGTAATTTTTTTGTTTAATTATAATATTGGCTACGTTCCATCAAAATGGATGAATACATATGTAATTAAATTTTATGGATATTTCATATTTTTCTCTTAAATAAATTAATGTTTATAAATAAAATGTTTCACCATAAATAAGGTGACCATATGCCCTTAATTTTCGAGGACAGTCCCCAATTTTTGTGCTTTTTTGCAATTTGTTCCCAAAATGTAAAAAATCCATTTGGGACAGTTTTAAATTATTACATTGTTTTTTAATTAGATTACAGTTAATTATTTCATTAATTATAGAATGTCCTCAATTTTGTTTCAAATTTAGGGACATGTCCTAAATTTTACGTACAAAAATATGTTCACCTTAACCATAAGCCAAGCTATGCAAACGCAAAGGAATGATCTACTGGAGCGTTTTCGCAAATACAACGCTGGGACTCAGCGGAGCATTTAAAGATCCGTGTTGAGAAACACGATCTTAATGCAATTTATTCCACCGCTCATTTTTAACACAAGCAGACGACATTTTGATTAAAACTTGCGATAGAAATATAGGGGAAAATTCACGATTATTATTATAAGTCAGGCGCGTAGCCAAGAAATTTTTTCGGGGGAGGGGATATGTGCCTGGAAAAAATTTCGGGGGGGGGGATATGAACTTATATGTGTATAAACAGACGGAATTTCATCACTAATCCAAAAATTTCGGGGGGGATATATCCCGATATCCCCCCCCCCCTGGCTACGCCCCTGTTATAAGTGGTATTTTAATTCGTTGCTTAGATTTAAAAATTGAAATATTTTAACGCAGCTGAAAATGTTTTTTATTTTAACAGTTACGAAATTCGTTAATATATTATATTCGTTAATTAACAGTTACAAAATTCGTCGCGATATATTAAATATGTTTCCTATCATATGCATGCATGGGCGCCGGCAGAATATTTCCCAGGGGGGTGGCAAAGGCTACTCCAGGGAGAGGCAAAGACTACTCAAAGGGGGGGGGGCAAAGAATACTTTAACGTTTGGTTACCATGTTGGAAAGAGCAAAAAAAAAAAAAAAAAAAATAGCAAGGGAAAACACTGCATACAAAAATCCAGGGGGGGCAACCCCCCCTTTGCACTATGCTGCGGGCGCCCATGTATATGCATGTTGCAAGTATGGTTTTATTTTAACGTTGGATTACGCTCCAGCATAGCGGTCCTGTACAAAGCGAAAAACATTTTTCAACGTCGTTGTAAGTTTGAATATTATACCGTTTGAAAATTACTGTCCTACTGTTTTAAAACTGCTTCACTATCCGAGGTACTTTTACGTTATACCGTGACGTCATAAATAAAAAATGCGTGAATTTGGTAACTCTGCAACACTGATGTCCTATTCGCAATTAGAGCTATTCTAAATAGCTCCTCGAGATTACACAGCTTGATGTTTCTCACGAAACAGAACCATTGAGGATTTATAGTATCGCTATATTGGATGCATGTATATTTAAATTGGTACAGATTGGATATTTTCCGCCACGGCGACATGAAATGTTTCGCGGTGCTAAATGCGTCAATCTGAAAGAATTACAAAGATTTAATTACTTCATATTGTAGGCACCAGTTTGAATGGTGTTTTTCTTTTTGTTGTATAGACAATCAGGCGCGTAGCCAGGAAAATTTTTAGGGGGGGATATGAGCCTGGAAATTTTTTCGGGGGTGATATGAACTTATATGTGCATAAATAGACGGAATTTCATCACTAATCCAAAAATTTCGGGGGGGATATATCCGGATATCCCCCCCTGGCTACGCCCCTGTAGACAATTACTTAATACTAATTTTTAACATAAAATAATAGCAGGTAACTAACTTTATCATGAGGATTAAATATGTTAACATCTCAAGCTTTTATAAATAAGATATTGCAGAAATCATTGATTAGTTTTCAGCTTCGTGTCTTATGTGAGAGTGTATGTGGAGAAAGGACTAGTAAACAGTTCACTTCTCATTAAGGAACAGGAATTTTATTGATTCTAGAGCTTTGTCGAACAATTTTCTGTTCAAAAGAGTCAGGAATTAATAAACAAAAATACGTCTTATGACAGCCAGCTTAACAATCAAGTTTTCTGAGCTATACTTTACCCTCAACTAAGTACTACCACATGCTAAAATTCAGTAGAAATTCTGGAAAAAAAACTGGTGTTTATTCCTCAACACCGTTCAATGAAGTATGCACTAACAGCACTCAAAAACAAGCATCTAAAATGAAGCGAAGGAGCTCTTCAAAAGTACGTAAAGTAACAAAGTACATCTTACCAGCAGAGCTCAACGTTTCTCAGCTCGCTGCTACAGCTGACAATACAAGACTGAACTGAACTCTTAGCTTTCTATGAGATTCCAACATAGACCGGCTGTTGCGATACGAAAAAAGTGGACTGTAAGGCGAATGATCAACAATTAATTTCTTTATTCTGTGACAATTTAAAATTAAATGAGTCAAGAGGGTACAACGATGTCGTGCTTACGGCTTACAAAACGAGACGACTACTGGCGACTGGCGAAAATCACAGCTACCACCCAGAACCCATCGATAGGGTTGCCAGAAGCGGATTGGCGACAAGATACAAATAGGAATAAAGGAATACAAGCAATAACATTTCTCCCCCGCCTTGCAACGACGGAGGCGTTGAAATTAAAGATACAGGTTAAATAATCAAAATAACAATCAAAATTGGTAAATGAGATTAAATGCCATCACAATGATATTAAATAAAAATACAAATATTTTCAGTTTTCAAGAAGAATAAAGTGAAGAAAAATAAACATACATACATATTCCAATTTTAAAATACCTTCAAATAGACCATAAGAAGTAAACGTAGCTTCTACACCTGTATGGAAATATAAGGTATGAAAATAATTAATTACAACATAAGTAAAATGATGGTTAGAAGGAAGCAATATTGGGTGCCTTTGAGAAACAGGCAAGTTAGAGTTTTTCAGTCGTCCTCCAACGCGGAGGATATCATTACTATCTAAGAAAGGGTTTAAACTTAAAAGTTTACTAGATTTTGGAATCGGAGTCCCTTTGCTTAAGCACTGTATTTCATTAGCAAAGTTAGTTCCTTGAATGTTTTTCACTATTGTCCACCAGGATTGACTAAGTTCATAACTCTTAAGGCATCCAGTCTCTCGTTGTAAAGGGTTTCTTGCGTTGTTTACAAATCTTTTGCACCAAACAAGCACTCTCTGTAATTTGGTGTACGAAGAACAGCTACTGATAAGATCTAGTGGTTCGACTGTCTCCAGCAGCCCACACATTTCACTGGTTGGCGTTTGGCTTATTTCTCGCGAAAAGAGGTCATTGTTCCCAATTGAAGTAGGGTTAGAAAATTCACTTATTTCGACTTGACGTAGAAATGGCGGCCCAAGCCACCACAGATCGCATTCCTGAATTTTGTCAGGATTTACGCCTCTCGAAAGGATATCGGCTGGATTTTCTTTGGAGCTGACGTGGTGCCAGCATTCAATTTTGGTAAGCGCTTGAATGATACTCACACGATTTCTAACGAATGGCTTGAGATGAGAAGGTGGCCTCTTAATCCACGCTAACACTATGCTGCTGTCAGACCAAAAGTAACTGTCATCAATTTGGATTTTTATGGCTTGCAGAGATCTTTTAACCAATTTGGAAAGAAGAACTGCAGCGTTCAGCTCTAACCGAGGAATGGTGATTGTCCTTAGAGGAGCAACTTTAGATTTAGAGCACAACAGATTAACAATGATCTGCCCATTTGCGTCAACACAACGAATGTAGATTACGGCTCCGAAAGCCTTCTCTGAAGAATCTGCAAAGCCATGAATTTCTGTTCGAATGGAATGATGTTGAAGACAATAACGAGGAATAACCAAAGGGTTTATAGATGACAGAGCGGTAACAAAGGAATTCCACTCAGATTTTAAGTTTGGAGGCAAGCAATCATTCCAGTCTAAGTTTAACTACCACAGAGTTTGCATTAGAATTTTAGCCCTCGCTATTATGGGCCCTAATAGCCCGAGTGGATCGAACAATTTCGCAATTGTGGAGAGCACAGTTCTTTTGGTGAATTCACAATTATTTCCTCCTTCATCCTTAGTAGATACCTTGAAAGAGAAGGAATCTGTCTGTGGCTTCCATAAAAGCCCGAGTGTCTTCGTCTCATTTTGATTGGAAAAAGATAAGTCTTTATCTTCATTTAATTCATCTGGCAATAGGTAAGGATTACTAGCTGCCCATTTATGCAATTGCATGCAAGCACCTTGTAACAGTGAGACAAGCTGAGCTTGGAGTTCCTTCCCTAATTCCAGATCATCGCTGCCTGTTAAGATATCATCCATATACACGTCTGAAAGCAAAACTTCAGCAGCTAATGGATAATCCTTGCCATCGTCTATTGCAAGTTGTTTCAACGACCTAGTGGCTAGATACGGAGCGCTACTAGTACCATAGGTTACGGTGGTTAATTTATATTTCTTCACTGGATCTTCAAAATTATGTTTCCAAACGATTCGTAGCAAATCGCGCTGAGATTCATCTATAACAACCATCCTAAACATTTTCCTTATGTCTGCAGTTAACGCGTACTTGTGAATTCTGAATCGAAGTAGAATTGAAAATAAGTCTTCTTGTATTATACCACCATTCATTTGCAATGAATTTAGAGATTCACCAGTGGAAGTAACAGACGAAGCATTAAAAACTACGCGAAGTGGAGTTGTACTATTAGTAGGGCGATAAACACCGTGGTGTGGTAGATAATACGTCACCGCTGGCTCTTCTTCTTCAACTATCTCTACCATGTGACCCGTTGTTTGGTATTCTCGAATAAAATTACGATATAAAATCAGCATTTCCGGATTTTTGACTAACCTTTTCCATAAGGCCTCGAGTCTATTCAAAGCTGTCTGTTTGGAGTCCCCTAAACAACTGGGATCCTTAGCTAAAGGCATCTGCACTATAAAGCGAACAGATTCATCCCTTTTGAAGGTATTTAAGAAATGCTGTTCACAAATTCGTTCTTCTTCAGATTTAAAGACCGGATTTTCCACGTCCGTTAGATTTCCTATTTCCCAAAATAATCTAATATTTTTGTCTAACTCATCAAGGGTTGAAATAAGACCACAATGAAAGTCAGGACTAGTGTTTTCATGACTCATAATACCACTAGCAGTGAAGCCGAACACAGTATCTTGTAATATCAAATTACCTCCAGCTAATTTCAATTTTTCAGGTTTTAATAAATCAAAAATTAACTGATTTCCAAGCAACATATGTATTTTACTTGGTAAATGAAAGGATTTATCTGATAGATTAATGCCGTCAGGAATTTTTATCCCCTTCCTATCAAGTTTACACGTTGGTGTAAAATCTGTAATACTTTCGACAACTAAACAATCAATTATTTTTCTAAACTGACCTTCCTTATTTGAAATTGCAATTGAAACCTCATGCTTTATTTTGTGAGATGCACCTCCAATACCCGAAACTAAGGTGTTTATTTTTCGAAGCCTTAATCCTAAAGCTAATGCAGTATCCAACGTGATAATATTCACCATAGAACCGCAATAAATAATTGCCTTTATCGGGAACTTATTTCCAACGTTATTTTCACCAAAAACAAGAACAGTACTTAAAACCACGCTTTGCTTATTTTTTCCCGATACGAAACTCGAACCAATAAATCCTTCCTCTTTCCCAGCTGGTAATGCAGACTGACTGACACCTTCGTACGGAGGCGAAAAGGGTGGAGAATTCACATTTAACTCTGAATTTACTGCTTCCGTTTTCAAGTGGTTAGTAGTTTCTTGTGGCGAATGCTTATGATTATCGACACTCTTATTCAAACTTCTACACAATAAGGAATTATGCCGTTTAGAGCAGAAACAATTTCGAATACTAGGGCAATTCGATAATTTATGCAATGGAGATAAACAATTTATACAAAGATTATGACTTTTTACTACATCAAATCTTTCATTAACTTTCATTGAATTGAAGCGTTTACATTTAAATAAACTGTGTGCTTGTTTGCATAAAGCACAATTATTAGGCTGAGATTTCGAAAGAAGCACCTTCGGTTTAGAATGGAGGGGAATGTTCCTTTGCTTGTTTGGGTTATGAAAAGAAGCATTTAAACTTTCTAAAATTTGACATCTCTTTGACAAAAAGGAGAGAAAGTCTTCCCAATCGGGAAATTCAGTACTGTCCAAGGTCATTTCGTATTGCCTACGAGTCTCATGATCTAGTTTGTTTAACACAATATTAACCAACATTTGCTGAGAAAGTTTATCGGGTTTCAAATCAAACAATTCTAAAGAACGAATATGCTTCTGAATGTTATCTAGTAGGATTCTTAGATCTCTTGCCGATTCATTATTTAATTTATTCAAGGACAAAATAGAATTGATGTGAGATGATGCAATAACACGTTTATTCTCAAATCTTTGTTGCAAAGCGCCTAATAAAGAATCGCATGTATCGTTCGGCGTTTGCAAATGTTCAGCTTCTCCTTTTAACGAAGCTTGCAAATAGTGCAGTTTTTGTTGATTTGTTAAACTTTCATTAGATGTGATAAGGGAGTCAAATTTTGATTTAAAGAGTCCCCATTCTTGATACGATCCGAAAAATTCTGGTAAATTTATTTGGGGTAATTTCACCTTTACATTTGTGTATACATTATTCGAAATAGAATGCTCTATGTTCTTGTCAGAAATATCAACAACTTTACGAATAGAAGAGAGGAAAGATCTAATTCTTACCTCCTGTTTTTGCAATGCGTCATCGAGGATATCCAAATCATGTTCTTTATCGGCAATATTTATTTCTTCCGGTAACTTATAATATTGGAGTCTTAATTCTTCACAATCGGTTTGTGTTTTTCTTAAAGAGTTCAATTTCAAGTTGAGTTCAATGGCTTTATCCGATGCGGGTACAAAATCATCTAAATATTTGGTAAGGTTCGTTATCTTTGTTTTCAGGCTGCCTAATTGCCTGTTCAACTTTACGAGAGTTTGTTTATCCATAGGTCCTCCGGCTCGACGGACCAGAAATGTTGCGATACGAAAAAAGTGGACTGTAAGGCGAATGATCAACAATTAATTTCTTTATTCTGTGACTATTTAAAATTAAATGAGTCAAGAGGGTACAACGATGCCGTGCTTACGGCTTACAAAACGAGACGACTACTGGCGACTGGCGAAAATCACAGCTACAACCCAGAACCCATCGATAGGGTTGCCAGAAGCGGATTGGCGACAAGATACAAATAGGAATAAAGGAATACAAGCAATAACACCGGCCGAAATCATTAGCTGAGCTCTTCCCAAAACTCTAGAAAAATCCCAATCAGTCGTGAAACATGATTGCACAGCAGAAACGCAATTGAGCAATACAAGGCAACTCCGAAATAAACAATGTAGTGGGGGAACACCACAAGCTATTTCAGTAAAATGGCACAAAATTTTCAAAATGCCGCCAAGCTTGGCTACCCCCGGCAAAACATCGCCAAACTTTGCATCAAAAACGAGTCCCAGAAAGCGAAGTCAGCCAAGCTCTACACAGATAAAAGAGGTAATTCAAAATTTCACCATTCAGTAGAGCTAAATTACCTGTAACCTTTCTATGGAGTAACGTTGAACTATGATTTAGTTGCATTGATCGGTTTAAGCACTAAATCATGGTTCAACGTTTCTCCATAGAAATGTTGCTCCGAAAAGAGAACTTTTATGTGGTGAAATGCTATCTATTTTTATTAACAGTGTATAGCACCAGCACTTCTCGAGAACACGAGAAAACCCCATGCCAAACAATGGGGACAATCAAAACTTTTCATCACGCGGACTCAGCCAGCCGACCCCGATGCTACAAAATGAAAACCCCTATCATTTGACGGGTAGAATACGAATTCCAGACCATATCCAACCCCTGAAGGAGCAGAGATCAACACAGAAATTCGCAAGAATATTATTTTACATTGACATGTTATTAATAAAGTGGAACCTGCCTAATGTGACCACCCTCGGGATCGACAAAACTGGTCACCTTATACAGGTGGTCACCTTAAATGGTACCACTTAAATAAATTTGTTTATGCTTAAAATTCAAATAACAATTGCACAAACACTCGACAGATCTGAAAATCAATAAATAATTCATGAACAAAAAAGAGGAATGTAGTTAGTAAAATACTGAAACATTAAAATGCACATTGCATACAAACTGTGTGCGACTTCCTCATACTTACGTTTCAATATGTGTTTTAATACTTCTTGGTCACAATGAATGATAAAAAATAATAAATATGAATAAAAAATATAAATTTCCATTTTGCAGCTTCACATATTACTAAAGTACAGTTTGAATGTTTGGGTTGCTTTCATGTTTGCACAAATATAGTTAATGATACAATTTTCACTAGTGTACATTAAGAACACATTGTTTAGATAACACACTGTGCTGTAACAGCAAAGTTCTAAAAGGGCCAATCACCAAATAAATTGCCAGGTTGAAAAAATAAAAAGAAATGTTAGGCTTTATACATGTTTGGAAAAATTTAAATAAGACTCACCACAGGGGTGACCCGAATATAGTTTTTGTAGCCTAAACAAAATTATTGTAATCCTGTGGGAAAGGAAGAAAATTAAATATATTCACAGACTACATACGCCAACAAAATGCATTACAAAGGCTAAAACCAAAGTAAATTAAGAAACAGTTAAATAGCATTATTGACAGATGGGAGATTTAAAATGGCAAGAATATTACATTTAGAATAGGCAAAGGGAAATCAGAAGTACTCATAAATGTGCGATTAACTTCATGAAAAGTAATTGTAAATATGTGATTAACTGTATCCCACACACCTCTTACCGGAAACCACACTGAATCAATTTTAGCATCAACAGAAATATAAAAGAATCTAGAGTAAAATAAGTTTTCCATTTTAATTTATTTATCTAATTTTTTTTTGTTTTATTTACTCATCTATTGAGAACAAGTGTTACAGAAGAGAGAATCAGTGTTGAGATCAAATCTTGTGTTAAACAACTGAAAAGGGATATAGGATTCTATATAATCTGAATGTGTTTTATATTTAATAGGCAGTTTATAATGGAAATGGGTCACAGTAGACAGGTTAAAGAATTGAAATTTGGCAGATTATCTGGTCACTATACAGTTTTCGCAGGTGGTCACTTTACAGGATATTTCCCCCATACATTTTTTATGAGTTACCATGAGATTTCATAAAAGTCTTCAATTTAGACAGGTGGTCACTTTAGCAGGTTCCACTGTATTTAAAGAATTTTATAAGTTCTTCTGCTTGTGATTGATGAGCTACGTATGGCACAAAAAGTATTTCAATTTAAAATTGTCTCAAATAAAATCTTATACATATAAATGCATTTTTGAACAAGATGCCTTACTAGTAATTTAAAAATTATTTTTAATGAGAAAAGTGGTTATCGAATAATGCTGTCTTTAATAATATGAATATGAACACAATCCATTATGCCATATTATACTTTCTGCCAAAGTTTTCATTTAAAACTGAAAACAATATAACAATTTTCATTTACTGCTCCTACTCCAGTAATACCGGAAGCGGGTCAAGTGAAAAAGTATGTGATAGTTTGAATGTGAAAGTATGAAAAGTATGTGAAAGTATGTAATAGTAAAAGTAGTGATAATTTTTTACCTATTTATTATCAATTTAGTAGCATAGTCAAAATTTAGATCACATTATGAATGAAAAAAATTAGAAAATATAAAGCTTCTACAAAAAGGAAAGAAACAAAAGACGGATGTATGAAAAAAGAAAGAAAAAAATGAATGCAGTAAAAAAAAATAAAGGAACAATAAATAAAAATGCTCAGAAAAAAGAAAGAACCCCCCCCCAAAAAAAAAAAAAGATTCCATAGTGATGGGAAAGATTTACGTTAAACGCAGACAGAAATATTATATTGTCAGTTGGTAAAGCTCAAGAATATGTGGTTAAAATAAAACGGATTTCTACTCATCGCGTTAACCACATGGTCACGATTACAGAATGGCGCAGAAATCGAAAATTTCTGACCCACAGTTAACCCTTTAACGCGCAGTGTTCCCGCTCTGGGAACACCGAACTCTGACGTTTTGACTGTTGCCAGTCACGAAGAATGGATTTGATTTCTATAAAAATCGTTGCGAATGACATAGCTCCACGAGAATCCTTTACTTTATAGCACGTCATTTCCCGTTAAAAATTGCCACGATTATTTTTAACAGCATTGATATCTGCTGAAAAATGGAAGAGTGCGAGAACAGCTGGACAGATTGCCCAATGCTGAAAAAAGGGCAGCCGTTGCCATCGCTCGACTTAACTACCAGCAAGATGGCGGACGATCGAAACGTTCATCGCGTGCCACAGATATAGAGACCCTTTTTTGACGACAGTTGGCTGTGCGTGGGCTGCCCATTTTTCAGCATTGGGAAAGGGTTGCGCCTCAAAGGGTTAAGTGGAGTTAAAGTGTGCAAAAATACACGATTTTCTGGTCAAAGTATTAAAAAAAATATTAAAGATATCTAATAGGTTAACAGTGTGCAGTGTCATTGGGATTTGACTTGTATACAAAATATAACCTCAACTGGAAGATTGGAAGTGTCTTAAAAATTGTACACAAATTTTGAGCTAGAAAAACATGGTAACAGAACAAGGTAAAAAATACTTAGTATCTCCACAAGCTTATATTTTAAGCATAACTTCAACAAATTCTGTTAGGATTTAAACTGCTGCCAATATTAATGATTGCAACAAAAACGAAATCGAGAATTACTCATTGTTTGTAATCGTAGCTTCCGTGAGCGCATGCTAAAATTTTTAATAATAGGTAGAAAATATGGTTCATGATGAAATATCATCTGGTTGCTTAAAGTTTCTCTCTTTTTTTACTCTTTCAAACTTGCTGCTTAGTTTTGTCACTTAAATTTCTATGTTAGCATAACCTTTTTTCGATTTCTAGTACTGGCATCATCTCTCGATTTCTGGTATTGGCATCATCTTTGAGCTTATGTATCTTTATCGTTTTTGTATCTTTAACACGATTTTTTTTTTCTTCAACAACTACGGTTCTTTCCCTAGGGTACTTTTATGACACTTTTTATCGTGTAACCTAGAGAAACCTATCTATTTTCATGACTACGTCATTTTATCTTTCACCCCTTTTACAGAAAATTGTCCGAAAAGTGTGTCCCAAAAATATGTCCCAAAAATGCGACATAAAAGTAAGAATAAATTGTTGAGTATTGAATTGTTTATTTTTTACTGTGAAATGTCTTATCCTCCTGTAGCCCTCAATAAACATTTATCTACTTAACTGTAGCTGTGCTCGAGCATGCATTCTTTTAACTTCTTCTATACTTTTTTCCTTCTTGATGTTAACTTGTTTTGTGATGTTCCTGTTTCTTCCGCTCTAATTTAATAAAGTAAATGTTATGTTAAAATCCCACGCTTACCATGTTTGTGTCATAACTCTGCTAACATTCTAAAAGGTTATGGACACCAGATGGATTAATTTACTTATTTGCTGATTTTTAAAGTTCGATTCAAGGCTCCATCATTCATCCTCAAAATGACGACTGGAACTTGGCGAATTGAAACGCTGAATAAACATAATTACGAAACATGGAAATTACAAATGAAGCGCATCTAATAAAATATGATGTATGGATTTATGCATGAGGTTCGAAACGTGGGTCCAAATGGACGAAAAAGCAAAAGCAGATATAATTCTATATATATCTATCGGCATCTGAACTCAATAAAAAATTGTGACACGTCATCACATGTCTGGGAAAAACTGGTATAAATATATCCGTCTAAAGGACCTGCTCGTAAAGCTGCATTACTGAAATCTTTAATTCAAAATAAGATACCCGACTCGTCTAATGGAATTCACAACCATGTGAGAAAATTCTTCGATATAATGGACAGGCTTTGAGAAAGGGGTATAGACGACGAATTGCTGACCTTAATGCTGTTATATAACCCCCCTTCTACCGAAGCCAGAATCAAAGTAGTGGAAGAAAATGCCAGGCATAACGGTGACAGACACGCGGAAGACCCAAGTGCTTTCGTGGCTGCTCCTAGAAAACCTGCATCTAAAACTAAAAATTATGGGAAATACTCAGGAGTGCCATTTAAGAATTAAGAATTAAGAATGCATCAAGAATAACTTGTAAAAGGTGTAAACGCATCGGGCACTGGGCTAGCGAATGTAAAAGTGAAAAAAATAATAATTTTAAACATAAGCCTAACAGCCGGGGATTCTTATACACTCTGGATGACTTGCCAATAGAGTTACCAGGTGAAATACAGACCCCCCTCGTCGCCTAAAGCTGTCTCAGCAATATCAAATAACAAAAAGCAAAATTTTTGGTGTGTTAAGATAGACACTAAAAATTATATAAGTTACTTCAATCATCGTCGACCCACGTTTGCAATTTCAAGGAAAGATCAGGAAACCCTCCTACTTCCAGTCGATGAAATAAATGTAAAGGAAGAATAAAAGAAAAAGGAAAAGGAGTGATAGATAAAATGGTATAGTCAATTAATATCGCATTAATATGGCAATAATGAAACTAAAAAATTAGAGAGGTTTAGGGAGTCTCCCCCTGACGAGGCTCGAAGAATCGAATATATTTGTTTTCCTTTTAATTTGAATTTTGAATGCGGTGGGACCTGGCAATAGAGCATTCTATTTGAATTTCCCATTCCAATTTCCACATCTTTGTTTTGTTGAGTTCTTGTAGTTAGGCTTAGGTCCACGAGTTCTCAATTGGTCTATAGATCTCAACTCTTTTTGCTTTGATAGCTTTATTTTCTTAAAACATTTAATGCCCATGTCTCCATTTTTGTTCTTCATTCCTTTTTTGTTTGTTTGTTTGTTTATTATGTGTTTTCAATTGCTCGATGGCTTATTGGGATATCCATAATACGTAAATTTAGCAATTAATATATATATTTAGCCATAAATATCCTCTCAAAACTCAAATTTTATACTATCTCTCTACAGAATTGTATTATGGACGTAACAGCTTTCGTTTTCAAAGAAATAATTTGCCTCGGTATCTAATAAAAACAATTGACATGTCTCCCTCCTTCTTCCGTCTCATCGCCACAGCAGTCAGGAATTCCCAGGGTCTACGGGACCTGGGCAATGTAGTAGCCAAAAAATTCATATTGTTAGAACCTTGCGTTTTTCTTTTAAATCATATGACCCCACTCTAATAAAAATGTGGACATCGTCGAGAAAGTGATTCTTTCATGCCCTCTGTTGCCACACAAATATGCGCAAAAAGCTATTAAAAAATGTTCTGAACCAGCTCTTAGTTAATTTACGTGCGACATTCGCACATGCGTGCGGATAGGGGCTGATCCATTACCCTGCTGGGGACAATTGAGGAGACCCGGTCAGACTTAAACACCAAAGCGGCGACCAGTCATATCTCAACGCGGACACGACTTCGCTGTATTTAACAGGGATCCCGGCTCATGATTCCGAGCGAGTGTACTGACCACCTCCCCTTACACAACACACTCACACGCACATATACAGGGCGTTCCAAAATTAGTTTTACAAACTTGTGAAAGAGGAACCAGGATAACCAGGAATCTTATAAAAGTCTGATAACCAGGAATCTTATAAAAGTATAGTTTGTCTGTAGCAGCACCACACTCAATAATGCCCATAACGTCTATATTATGTTTAAATATAAAAACTTTTAGTTCCAGTCATGAGTAAAAACCACCAGCGTTCCAAAAGGACACATTAAAGGCTGGCTTCGTTCTAGTCTGAAAACATACTTCTTTTCCATCAAATTTACTATTCATAATGCACTTGCCTATTGCACAGAAAGGGCTGCTTTCATGGCGACAAGTTTTTCCTGATCTATGGTATCCACTGAAAAGGTTTAAACTTCTGAAATCTACTTGGATCTTGTCTCTGATGTTAGCAAGAAACTTTCACCTGACTCTGAATTGAAAAATATTGCCTTGGCTACGTTTGATCGTTTTCCGGCTGACTCTTGGTCCCATGTCTATACTGATGGTTCGGCAGAACTGGCCATTAAAAGTGCTGGAATTGGAGCCTACTCGGATGAGTTTACACTATCTTATGCCATTGGAAGGCACTTTGATAACTTTGGCGGTGGAATTTCATCCATTTCTTTTGCCCTAGACCAAATAGAACAAAGTAGAAAGGAAAATGCCGTTTTCCTTAAAGGATTCAAAACCTGTGTTGAAATGTGCATCTAATTTCTTAAAAGTTTTAAAGAATGAGTTTTTCTCCTAGAATTTCATCAATGTAATAGAAGAAAACAAATCCAGTACATGAAGACGATGTTTCTGGCCCCGCATTGCTATGGTATTCTGAATCGTCTTGGTATATTCTAACCCTCCTAAAATTTTGTAAAACCTATTTAATATCACCCTATATATCCTAGAATTTCACACATCTGAAAATAATCGAAACATAGTACGTATGCGTATTAATATGCTGATCATTTTATTCGTGTTGTTCAACTGTAGAAGTTGCAATGTAGATATGAATGACAAACTATTCATTAATATATATATATATATATATATATATATATATATAGATAGATAGATAGATAGATAGATAGATAGATAGATTTGCTCTATAGAATATATAAAATAAATAATGAAAATTCCATTTACTTTTTTCCTATATAAGCCATGGTTCGCACAGTATTTCATACAAAAACTTGTAGTAAAGCTATCTGTTTATAAGAATTCCTCAATGGTTATTCCATATAATATGTTTTAGCGAAAATGTACGTATAGAAAAACAGTTTAATTTCCATTATATGTCAGTTTCAGGAATTCCTCACCAATGAGAAAAACTAATGAAAGACTGGATTGTCAGGTCTAGAGAAAACAAATACACAAAAAGCGTTTGCCTAGAAAATTAAGACCATCAGGATGGTTTGTTTTATCACAGTTATCGTTCATGTTATTACTCTTACCTTATAAGCTCTCTTGTTTATACCAAAAATTTTTATATTATAAACTGAAAAAATAGTATTTTGATTTTTTTTTCAATAATTTTTTAATATTCGTTTCAAAATGTATGTAACCAAAATGATACAAAAATTCAAATTTCTACAACAATATTATTTTATAAAAGTATAATGAAGTCTCTTTTTCTTAAATACTACATTCTGAAAATTATTTTTATATAGAAATGAATGAAACATAATTTAGTTTCTATATCAATTTATAGTATTTTATCAAACGATATTCGTTTACATTTAGTTTAACTCAAAAAAATTTCAATATGAAATTAAAATAGAAAATTACGCTTCATCAATATATCAATGTATACTTTTATCTCGTTTAGTCATAACATTTTTCTAAACTTTGAGCAATTCTTGGCGTTATTTAATACGTTGATGTACCCAGCAACAGCTGGTCTATAGTATATGCTGTAATAGAGTTATTATTAATAACGAAAAATGCGTTTGAAGTCATTTATTTCAAACAAATATAAGGGAAAAATGCCGGAGTTTTGCGAAAAATGAATAATTTCTATACACAATTTCTCAAAATCTTCGACGAAGTGCGACTTATTTAAAATGCAAGAATGTAACAATTATAAAACTCAGTTTAAGACATTGATATATTTATGAAATTTATTTATATAATTATGTGTAGGTGCGTGTGTGTGTGTATGTGCGAGTGTGTATTTATATATACATATGTATCTAGCTATTGGCACAAACTAATGAATAAATTGTATAAAGGATATTTTTAAATGACCTAAACTATCATGTATGATGAAGAATAAGAATATATATATAATCAATGTATGCAATTCATTAATACTAAATAATGTATACATGACAGAAAATTTATACAGAAATACATGTCGTTCGTTTTATTCAGAAATACCACCTAACAAGAATACATGTCTGAAGAATAAGCATTCACAAATGCAGAATTTATTTTATGCTCCTCAATGAATAATGGCCATGAATTGTCTTTATGCCAGCAACAGCTGTTGCAAACAGCAGCACTTTGAGTGGAAATCGCAACAGTTTCCTCTACTTTAAGGCTTTCCAGCAAATTTTGAAAATCTCGGAATGGCACACTTAAAAGATGAAAAGTATCATTAGTTGCATTTGTAAACTGACACTCCTTTTCGCTTATTCTTATTCATGCAATAAAAGACATCATTTTCGGTTTCAAAACATCATTGTTTGGAAATAATTGCCCATAGATATTTTCAGCTAAGTATTCCAAATGAAAATTCTTACCTAATAAAATGTGTTGAAAATGTTATGCTAGCAGTATTACTTAATTCATAAAAGTCTTGCCTATCCTATTGAAGATTTCAAATTATTTTAAAAGATTTTGAATTTTAAATTCAAATGTTTTATTAGTCTGTCATACTTTGTTAAAAACAGTTTGTGGAAAAATAATAATAAAATCATTAAAAGATAAATTAATAATAGGAAAAAACAAATATTTGTTGAATCAAAAACATTTTGTTCTATTCAACAAAATATTTTCTTTACGAAGCAATATATGAAATTAAATGCAGAAAGACATTAATAAAGAAATATTGTATATGTTGAATATAGGACAACTGATTTTAAAGTAAACCGTTCGTGAGTTTTGACGATAGTTTTACAAATGCTTAATAACATCTTGCAGTTAAACTGCGTTCCATCATTGCAATGGATCTTTGTGGATATTTTTCTAAAACTTTCATAGAAAATATCTATATAAAATTCTGCATTTTTCCATAATTTGCTGCAAGAAACAGAGCAGTTTTTTTATAATTTCCCCTATCTGCAGAATTTGTGTTAGAATGGATAAGATACTTAACATTGAAAAATGGCTCAAGTGGGCCTGTGCAGGGTTCTAACCTCTAGCGCGGCTGTCGATCTTACGGTTTGGAGCTTTGGCCTGTTTTCTCCATATGTAACGTAAGCGCGCGTTGCAATCCCTTAAAACATCATAAAAAAAGGAATATACCACTTAGGGGGATAACCCTCGTGTAACCTTGTCTTTACTAAAGAGTAATTAAATAATATAGATTTTATTCCAAACTTTATTTAAAAAAATCAATTTTTCATGTTGATTTTACAGTTGGATGTGTCTTTTTCACTTGACCGTAGTCCTAGTGCAAATACTATTTAAGTAACTTTATTGTTACCGGAAAAATAATAAGTAAATTTCGGTTTAATCTTACTAAAATATAACTTTGAAAATTCTGTTGAACATTTTTTGGTATTCTTCCACAAAATATTTCGCCTACGTGTTCGGAGTGCTTTCAAAATATAAAGGTAGATTTGCGGAAAGAAAAATTCTAGTTATAAACAATCATTGCTTGTATCTCGCACTCAACGACTTGGAACGAATGGCACTTATCCAATATACGAGAAGTCGCAGGACATCAATTTCCTTCAGTGTCAGACAACGGCAATATATTTTTACTAATAAGTGGTTGACATAAATACAACCGAGTTCCTTACAAAGAAGAGGAAACACACATCCCCTTTATAGTGTCTGGATTGTGTTATGCATTCCACTTCATTTAATCCGATAAAGAAAAATACGCAGTTATATTTAATCATGCATTCATATATTTATATATGTAAAGACTTTTTTTAATTAATAAATCAATCAAGTTTATTTATAATATTACAGTTATTCAAAACATGAGTATCGTTTACGATTTAAAATTAAATATTCTTTAAAATGCAATCATACTATTTTTTCATTATTTCATAGTAATAAATATATTTATAATGGAATTGTAAATATATTGTAAATTTATGTATCACAATAAATGCATTTTTAATGAAATGATAATAAATTTCATACTACGAGTATGCTTTAAAGTTATTATGTCTGTTTCTATATTATAATAGCACCATAATGCCCAACATCATCTATCTAATTCACCAGCATTAGATAGATGATGGTGGGCAATCATCAATCAATAATATCTAATACATTGCAGTAATAAACAAAACAAGTAATAAAAAAACATTCAATTCCAACTTAGGTCAACAAAGAAAATTTTTATTTAACTTATTTTTGTAAAATTTAATTAATTAATTAATTAAGGCAGGGCCGTTTCTGAAACAAGGGTCGATACGGTTAATCTTGATTGTTTAGTTTATTGTTTTCATCCGTTTTTAATCCCATGTAACATGATCTAAAATTAATTAATTAAATATAATTAATGTATTAATATTTGAAAAAAACTGCATTACCATCAAATGTCATCCACTAGAAGTTTACTAATTGAACTTGAGTGTATGAATAAAAATTATTTTATTAACGATCGAAAATTTGCGATCGAAACCATCGAAATTTCGATTAACGATCGAAAAAGTTATATATATATATATATGAACTAATAGTACTAATTGAAGGAGAGAGTACGAAATAACGGAAAGATAAAAATTATTATAATTATTCTAGGAAACTTTAAAAGTTTTATGCCCATGGACGACATATATTGGCCTCACAATGGCACAGAGGTTATGTCACTGAAAAGGTAGACGGCTGAAGTGTGAAGGTTCCGGGTTCGGGTCCCAACGCGCGACTGTCGACCTAACAGTCTGGAGTTTTGGTAAGTTCTCTACAGATGTAACGTGAATACACTTTAGAACCCCTTAGAAAATTCCCCTACCAAGGCACCCCCATCTTTGGCAGATCACGCTAGCGTAGAGATGCTATAATCACACAAAAATCAAACAATATATATTATATCTTTATCATTAGAAGATTCAGTTAATATTTCTTCATTGTAATATTATTTACTTGTTTTTCCATTTTGGTTTGCTAAAACCTGGCCATTCATAGCCAATAAATATTTCTTGCTAATGAAATACTTAGGACATATTACGCAATATTCGGGTTTAAGAAAGTAAATTCTCAGAACTAATCTATCCAGAAAATGAGACAGATGCTTCTTGCTACAATTCCAGGAGAGCTATTATGCACAAAAAGAAACATGTTTTTCTTAGAATTTCGTTTCCAGTAACATTCCTTTATCTCTACTTTTCGTTTAAGTAAGTAGAAATATCAAGATAATTTAGTTTCCAATTAAAATCTGAATATGTAACATAATTAGCAGATTTTTAAGATTTTTTTATTTAAAGATGTCACTTGAAAAAAAAAATCGTAAAATTATTTTAAAACTGTCGCATCTTGAATTCTACCCGTCATAACTCTTTGATATTTTGGCAAATGATAAAAAAGACATTTCTCTCTCTTTCATTTTAAATGAAAACGAAAAGATTATATTAATTAGGTAATTTTTTACGAATTTTAATGTAACATAATATTTAGAATTTAAAAGTGGAGAGCTTACGCCATTGCATTAATAATGTCATGGCACGAGAATTTGTG
>JAWZYV010019031.1:0-25291 GCA_038373885.1 Cheiracanthium punctorium
TTAAAAATTTCTGGACGGCAGAGGTGATTCCTATAAAAAGTGTCTCTTGTGTTCGAGTAGAGAGAAAGATTATCAACCACCTGTCTCCAAATGCAGGCGAATTGCCCGTGTCTGGTCCAACACTTATACTAAACAAGAGGAAGGAGCAAAAAGGGGGGAGGGGTCATATTTTTTTTCATTCCTGTAAGGCATTCTAGTCTGTAAACATATTAAGAAAAGCAGAGTAGTTTTGAAAGGGAACCAAAAGACGAAATTTCACTCGATCTTGGAAGCTGTCATTTTCCATTCTCAATGCAATACCACAGATTAAAAGTGACAGCACTTTTTGCCAACTGAATGGAATGACCATTATTAAATATAATTAATTGTGCTCATTTTACTTAACAATAGTTCTAGAACCATAAATGTGATCCATTGTATTTGATTTACTTAATAAACATTTAGTATTTGTATAAAGTACTATTTTTTAGTTAAGGTGCCTTGTTCAGCATGGGAAAACATTGGTTTTAGTGAATGAAATATTCCGGTGTCCAGAGATTCACTATAACAAGAGTTGATTGTATCTTCAATTCTCTTACGTCCTTGTACCTATAAAAGAGTTACTTTATTTCTAGTTCTCTTAGAAGGTTTTGTACATTCCTGACCAATCCTTAATTTAACTTGAAAAGAGGTAAGAGCCTTTAAGGCTGCTTGACAGTCACTAAAAATCAGAATCAACTTACCACAGTAGTCTTTTCTAATATTTATCGTAAGACAATCAGTAATACCAAGAACGTCAGCCTGGAATACTTCCGCGGAAATATAAAGAGGTTGATTTTTTAATTATACAACTGTATTATGAGTCCTGAAAAGTTATAAAATGGTTTTAGTCAGTATATAATTATTTTCATGTTTCTGACACTTTTAAGATAAAATGTTCAAGTTCAACATATGGTGTCATATAAAAAGTTAAATGTTACATTGATTTATTTAGATTTAATCTTGAATATTTTTTGAATTAATTAAATGAATTTGAATTAAGGAAAGTTAACTGATATCTGAACTTTTTTTAATGTAACAATGAAATGTATAGTATATGATCAATATTAATAAAAGCTAAGGCCAGAGTTTTTGGGACACCCTAACATTAGGACAGACTGAAACTGTACCAATTTTTGAAATTGATAAGAGCCCAGGGCGGAAAAGCTGTTCCTGGGGTTGGTTAGTAACCAACCATGAAAAACTTTTTCGAAATCGGAGGAATCTTTAGGTGGCACCAGCATCTTTAAAATGAGGAATTTGGTTCAAAATAGACAAATCCAAATTCCTGACAAAACGCAATTTTTGCAGATTTTTTAAATTGATATCAGCCGAGTGAAGAAAATTTGTCTCTTGGGTAGGTTAATAATAGCGTAAAATATTTTTAAAATCTGATAATATCTCCAGGTGTCAATGGAATCTTTGAAATTGAAAATTTGGGTCCAAATAGACCCCCCCCCCACCAATAAATAAATAAATAAATAAATAAATAAACACACAATTTTTGAAATCAATATCAGCAATGTTCTGAGTAATAAATGTTCTTTACATGATTCACTCTAAAGACGAAAAGCAACTTTACCTCACAGCTGTTAACGATTTTCAAATTTCACAGCTGTTAACGATTTTTTTCTTTGTCAAAATACCCTATTTTAAAGGTGCTGGCACTACCAGAAAATACTGTCCAACTTCAAAAAAAAATGTTACCACTTATTAACCAACCCAAGAAACAATGTTTTTGCACTTTGTTTTTGCAAATCTTTTCCTGGCACCTAATATTTTACAATTTTTTTTTACCCCTGGGAATATCAACATTAATTTTGAATATGAAATGTTTTGCAAATATAACTATCAAACTTATCAGATAAACGGCATCAAGATAAACAATTTGCCTTGGTATTCAGTTCTTTTTTAATGTCTACAAAATTTAAAATCTAATAATGATGTGTTGTTTCTGCTACATTTTCTGTAAAAAACATGTATTATATTTTATCATGAAAATTTTGTCATTTATGTGAAATTATTTTGAATTAATTAATGAAATAATACTTTACAAAGCATACATTCTAAAGAATAACAAATACTTAATGTCTTAAACACATGCGCACACACATTTAAAACAAAAAAAACTTTTAATAAAAAAATAGTCAACTCGCTCAAATCTGCAAAAGTTTTGCCAAAAGGTTCAGGGGCGGATCCAGAAATTACTCAAGGAGGGGCAATTTTGTACCTGAAACAGGGGGTAGAATGTGCAAAATTATTTTATAATTAATTAGTATAATCAATTATACCAATTAATGTAATTAATTTATTGATAAAATCTATATATGAGCGATGATTAAAAAGGACAGGGAGTAGTACCCGCAATACACCCCTTAGAAAAAGGCTGCATAATTTTCATTATACTTTCATTCTTTCATAATATATTTTAACAGATTATAACAGATTTTTGGACTTCGCCCAGGAGGGGGCGATCGCCCCCCACCGCCCTCCCCTTTGATCCACGCCTGAAAAGGTTGTGCAGATTATAGGCCATTGCCTTTGTTTACATTTTTCTTTTGCAGATTTAGATTGAGTTGATGATCATCCATAAATAGACATTAAAATAAAAAGATGATTTCTAATAAATTTTAAGATAAAAGTATTTTTTCAATAGTAACTCAACTTTTATCAATCTTTGAAAGTAAATAATTTAAACATACTCAACATATACGTACAGCAATAAAATTCATATTTATTTAAAAAATGTAAAATACCATACTTAGTTAAAAGCAGTTAAAAGCCACTAAAACCAGTTTAAAATATTGAAAACATAACACACCAAGTGTTTTGTCAAGCGCGTTCGGCTGCTCAGCCCGCAGCCATCTTCAGAATTGGCGAGGATCTCAGGGTTGGCAAGTTTTTGACAATTGATCAGGGGCGGATCCAGAAATCACTCAAGGAGGGGACGATTTTGTACCTGAAACAAGGGGGTAGAATGTGCAAAATCATTTTATAAGTAACTAGCTGAAGTACCCGTTCTTCGCACGGGAAGGAATGGACTTTTTGATATTACGATTTGTGGTGATTACTATTTATTCTAATAAAGAGATATAGCAAAATGGATATCGCATTATATTGTGTTCAATAACCATGCATACCGAATTTCAAGGCAATCGTTTGTACGGTGCAGAAGACCATGCGGCGTAGCGCAATCTAGTGGCGAGTTTTAGCAAAAAGGATACGGCGAAAATATTCTTCGCATTCAGATATCGATGAATACGAAATTTCAGGACGATCGGCTGGACAGCCCTGAAGTTCATGTGTTGACGCGACATCTAACGCGAAACTCTTCCCCGTGTTCAAATATCTATGTATACCTATTTTCATAGCGATCAGTTGCACAGTCAAGAAGTGATACACTGCAGCGCGATCTAGTGGTTAATTAAAGTAATGATTTGCTACAGTGCCGTCAAGTGGCGAGTTATAGCAAAATGGATAACGCCAAAATATTCTCATTGTTCAAATAGCTATGTATACTGATTTTCATAGCGACCATTTGAATGGTCAAGAATTTGGCCTGCTGCAGCGTCATCTAGTGGCGAGTTAAAATAATAATGCATTGCAGTGCCATCTAGTGGTGAGTAACATCAAAAGGAACACAGTTAGAATATATTCTTCGTGCTGAAATGTGTAAGTATAAGAAATTTTATGCCGAACGGTCGAACGGTATAGAAGTTGATGCATTGCAGCGCCATTTAGCGGCAAGTTACACTGTAATAAATATAAGTTCAACGTTTCACCAAATAAATGGTGAAAACAGAGAGTTGCAAGCAATAGTCCATAGGTTGAACGAATTTCCTGGTTCATCTGAAAAATGCCAAGTACAGTCGAATGACGTTGAACGAGAATCTCCGTTCAACATTCGAAAAGTCGATTTTCCGGTGAAACCGTGAAACAAATATGGCTGCCTCCGCTGTTAGCTCGCGTTAGGATTCCGTAATATTAAGGTGAGTGTTAATGCTTCCCAGTTTGAATTATTTGAGCCTATGAACAATGTTTAATGCTTTTTGAATAAGTGAAAATGTAATGATATTCAGACTGATACATTATTTATATTCTTTGCTTATACTATGCCGATCACGATCGGCTAACCCTAATCAGGTTGCAAATAACGCGATTGACTCATGGTTCAGAAAATGAATCAATTATAATATTATTTTGGCAAATGGTCACGAATAGTTGCTAGATAGTATTTGAAATTGAAACGATATATATCTAAAATGGGTCGGCTAATAAATTATATTACTGAATTCTTCTGCTTATGTCACGCTTAACTCGTATTTGCGGATAGATTAACCCTAGGCGACTGGTGTTGTTTAGAAATACCATATAAAGCCCTTAGAAACTGTTCATATATTGTATTTGATTATTTTTGTCTGTCTGTATTGTATTTGATTATTTTTGTCTGTCTGTATTGTATTTGATTACTTTTGTCTGTTTGTATTGGTATTCAGCCAAATCACTATTCGTTACATCTCTAGTTTTATACCGGTATGAAACAGAATTTTTCAGGTTATGCATTAAATTTCTTTAATCAAAAATAAAATGTTTTTAAATTACAAGTTAAAAAACAAAAATGCATCTGTTTAATTGTTTAGCTTCTAAAATATACAAGCATTCTTTCACAGTACAAAAATTTATATTGCACCATAACCATAAGGGGGGGGGGAATTCATTTAAAAAATCCTTTCAAGCAATAGTTTCCAAATTTTAAGAAAATTTTCGCTTTTTTACTCTTCATTTTGATATTCCGACACACACATAAAAAAAGATTAATCAAAGTACTTTATGTGTATGGAGTGATAATCATACAAAATACTGTAGTAGTAACTAAAACAACTATTTTAAACTAGTAAAATACCATATTATGATTTTCATTAATAAATATTTCACAAACACATTTTAAATGTACATATTTTAAATAGACTTAACTTTAAAAATCAATTGAAACATGCAGAAAATCATGAATGAATTTAAATAACTAAATTCAATTAAAAAATAATATGTAAAATAGGAGTTAATTTTTAATCATTAGGTATTGGGGAATAAATAAATGCTCAATAAAAGATTGTCATTTAGAAAAAAGATGAAGAGTGAAAATTTCTCCCTGCCTCTGTATAGAGTTGCCAGGTCGCTAAACCAAATAGCTGGACAGACCAGCCAGTTTAGCTGGACATATGGGTAAAAAGGCCGGACAGCCTACAATATTGAGGATTTTGTCTCGGTAACAATAGGTACAACAAAAAAATTGTATATAAAATCAAGCTCTTTTGATTATTACCATAAATCTTGTTAAATTCTAATGAAATATAAATAACATTGAATGCCAAATCAGTTCAAGTACTTTATTACTAATCAGCCAAAGTCACCAGTCAAAAGCCTAACAAAAGCCGGGCACCGTTAAGTTTGGCCAGACACGCAATCAAAAAGCCTAACTATGTCCGGCTTTATCCGGATGCCTGGCAATGCTACCTCTGTTTTATGACAGAATATTCGGAGTTTTTTGTTAAATATCGGATGAACTCCATCTGGAGAGAATGTAAAATTTCATTATTTCTCAGGCTACCATGAGAGAAATCTGTATACTGAATGCACATATTTTTCAAATGATACTAAACAGTGTGGAAAAATCATACAAGCCGGTGGAGATGCGCACCGGCTTGACCGACAGTCGCTGGAGCTTGGCAATCGCCAAGCTCCAGCGACTGTCGCCAACCATTTTGCACGATCAGCAATGTCAAAGTATTTTAACACATTAAAATTGCACATATATTCCACTTACAGAAACATTAAAACAAAATACAACATGCATATTTAACCAAAAGAACGTCTGCAAATTCAGTAACACGCAATTTAAAATGAGCAAACAGTGGACCGTTTTTAACTAAAAAAAATACAGTGGATTCAGCAACCCAGTTGTACAGCTATGTAAACTATGCAACCAGTGGACCGTTTTTAACTAAAAAAACCTCAGTGGATTCAGCAACCTAGTTGTACAGCTATGTAAACTATGCAACCAGTGGACCGTTTTTTACTAAAAAACCCTCAGTGGATTCAGCAACCTAGTTGTACAGCTATGTAAACTGCAACCAGTGGACCGTTTTTAACTCAAAAAAACATCGATGGATTAAACAACCTATTTGTACACCTCTTATAAAGTCAGTATGATTAGAATAGCACGTAAATAGCACTTACGAAAACATAAACACATCAAATATCAATTTAAAATTCACATTAAAACCCTTAAACATTGCAAAGATTCGTTAAAAAAGAGCAATGTCCCCAACACCCACCGGCTTATAACGTACTATATTTCTAACAAACACACACTAATTCTTTTCATATATTAACATCACACATTTCATTCCCTTCCATCAATAACAGAAACAATTTCAAATTCCCAAACCTGACGAAACGCGTATTCTTTATGGTTGCCAGTCACAACTACCACCGGCAGTTGGCGGTGCATCGCTCACTCTCGCATCAGATTGTTCGCCAATGATTTGTAAACAAAGCACTGGATACGGAATATAGTCCAACAGTGCTTATAATTAAACTTCCCCTATAAACAGCATTCTACGGCCAAAAACGATGAGAAGATTGCCTCCAAATTTGCACATGGACGTTACATGAGATGTGCTTAAGTTTTTTTTTTTTTTTTTTTTTTTTTTAAATGTTTGCTAAGCGCACTTTGCAGCATGAAATCAGCTCTAAATATGAGCCTAACTACTTATAAATGTGCTCAAAAACTACTGAACAAATGTTGAAATTGTGTGTTTGTTTTGAATGATCCATTTCCAGTGTTAAATTTGCTGTTTTTTTCAGTTAAAAAATATCCCTCTGTTTCAGTTAAAACATATCACTTTATCCAGAATGTTCGAAGATAATTTTTCATCCTGTCCCATGTATATTATAGATAGAACTTTAGTAGTATATAATATAGCCGGATATCTGACAAAGAAGTCGGATATCTGGTAGTTATGATTCATATATCCGACAGTATTTCGGATATTGAAAAATCAGCCGGATACCAGATATTTGACGGATATCCGTTACATCCCTAGTTCAAACCGACTGTTTATTTACAGTTTAGTATGAATTAACATTCTTTTGATAGTAAATTTTAGGTTAATATTTTCGTTTTCCTTTGTTTGTTTGTTAAGAGTAGAAGAAACAAATAATTATATTAAATTAGCATTTTATACCATGAAATAATATTAGATATTTTGATTTTATTATTTCAATAGTGCAATAATTTAGCAATTTTAATCAAGGTATGAGATAATTATTGTTTTATGTTATGATTCTTGGATTTTATTATCTCAATATTGCAATAATTTAGCGATTTTAATCAAGGTATGAGAACATTGTTTGTTTATATTAATTTAATTAGTTAGATTTTAAACAGAATATTAAATTTCATATGTTTCATAACAAATTAAAATATTGAGAAATTTAATATCCAAATGTTTTGCTTATATATTAAAATCTTTTTAAATATTTGTGAAAAAATAATTTTTGTTTGCTTGCATATTTTATTTAAAAAATAGCAGTTAATTCATTTTGGATATTTATGAATACTTAAAATGAGTTTTTTTTTTTTTTTTTTTTTTCCCTGGTTACTGTTTCATATTTCACCCGGCAAGATGTGCACCTGGCCTCTCAGGCCCAGGAGATTAAAAAATTACTGTAAAAAATAAACCGTCTGGGGGAATTTTTTATCACCTTTTTTGCGGGAAATATTTTAATCACCTATTATTGCTTTATAAGATTGCAAATTTTTAAGTTATGAATTTTTAAAGAAATAACATTCGGATCTATGCGCAATGCATTACTATCTATTTATTGTTATTATTAGTTCTAATTATGTAAAACAGACTCTCTCACTCAGCCATTTGTTTATGATATATATACATAGTGTTCATATTTTCAGGCCTGATATGTTATTCATGCACTGTATAAATTAGTTTTGTTTACTATTTACTTTTTTTTAATTTTTGCATAGCAAATGTCATTGATTCAGTGTCTTTAGCTGAAATTGTATATTTTCTTCCTGTAACAGTGCTTACATCAATTTTTTAAAAATATTTTGCTTCTAGGTACAGTCAAAATGCCTTCCTTTACAGGATATGCATAAGACAGTGCATGTGGATGCCATAACATAATTTTAACTTCTTCAGTTTCTTTAAAGATGTTTAACACACAGGCAACCTAACAGTTTTCCTCATGTACACAATACAAATCCACAAATATCCTTCAAGGGTAGTTCAGTTTTGCTGGAGATACATGCAGATTTAAGCATTGTAGCTCTTGAATATATTTTAACGTGAATGTTGTTTTCATTCAGTGGAATGAAGCAGCGCAGCTGTTGTGAGTTGCAAATAGTTTTAGCAGTTTCAGCCTTCACCATCATATGCATATCCTGTAAAGGAAGATACTTTGACTATACCTAGAAGCAACATACAGGGTGTCCACTGGCGACTAAAAAAAGGCGACTTTTGCTACTAATTTAAAGATAAGGCAACTTGGGCGAGACTTTTTTGAACAAAAAATATCATTTTCATACTATTTTCAAGTTTTGGCTACTTGTACCTTACTCTAGGCGACTAATTTGAAAATCAGCTTTCGGTTTTTGTCAACTCCTCTTTCTTTTTCAAAGTTTATGTGAATGCGCGTTAAGAGTTAGAACCCCTTAAAAAGTCCTCCAACGTAGGTCACGCCCTCACCCCACCCTAATAGCAGATGCCCTTCGTGCAAACTTGCCAAAACTTAAAACAAATAAACTCTTTTCAAAGTTGTAATTGGTTAGTCATCAAACATTTTAATCCATTTTTTTTAATCGTAGAATATTCAAAGTTATGTTTGTGCGAATGTCTGTTTACATAATTTTTATGTAGATAAAAAGAATTAAAATTCGGGCAATGTATTCATAATTAGAACTAATAATAACAATAAATAAATGGTGCTGCATTGCATATACACTACTGGTCAAAATTATTTCAAGTTTCAGGAATCTAACCCTTTTTCAAGATTAAGCCCCTTTCCCTGTCAAAATTAAAAATCGATATAATTAATATTTTTGAATGTCAACATATTAAATTAATTATTTCAAAGACAAGATAGCATTAAGTTAAAGAACAAAATTATTATTTAATTTATTGAAAAAATATATAGGTTATTATAGAAATCATAATCCATTTTGGCTCGCCGGAATAAAATTAAATAAAGAATTAATTTCAAGTTATTCTGCAAAAAGTGGATAGTAAATAAATGTAATTGAACTACAGATCATTTATTATGTTGCTGAGCAGCCTTGACTTTGATCACAACAGCCAGTCTTTTAGATATGGAATCCACAATGATTTACAGCACTTCCTTCGGTGTTTCATGGTGCCAATTTAAATGATGGGTTCCTGAAGCTCTCATTTTGTTTTTTGGTGATTTTCAGATGTATTCCTTCCAATTATACTATATAAATTCTCAAGGATATTTAAATCTGGCAAATTTCCTGTCCATTTTTTTCTGGGCTTATTCTTGAAACGATGGTTACATTTCTCAAACTTGCAATACTTTTCGCCAGTAGTGTAGATGCGAATGCTATTTCTTAAAACTAGTGATGCAGCGAATATCAATTTGGCCAGATACTGAATATCCGACGAAACTTTCAGCTGGTTATCTGCCAGCAGTATGTTTTTTTTTTCTTTTCTTTTTTTTCTTTCTTTCTTTTTTTTTTCTGTTTGTTTTATTTTCACTAGTTTTCTTAGATCATTGAGCTATTACTTTTTTCTTTAAATTTTCTCATTAGCTTCAAATTATTTACTTCAAAAATCAGAAATCCTTTTGGGATTGTTTCCATGAATTTAGTACCAGTTTTACGGTAATTAGTCATACAAATAACAATGTCATGGATGTTCTCCCTCAAGGGTTAAATATCTTTAAAAGATCAGTTCTTGAAAGAGACATTTCCACTCAACTGTTAGAAAATCAATGTAACAAATTTCCTTACTTTATCAAAATTAGGTGGAGGGGAGACCTTTTCTCAGCAGGCAGCAGTACCACAACAAGTACATTATTCTCATAAGCAGGGTCAATTTATGGTAGGGAAAAAGGGTAACTGAAATCTTACAAAGATTGAAAAACAGTCTTTTTGTACAATAATTTCTTCCAGTAATAATCGACTCCAATCTTAAAAAAAGATAGAAGTACTTATTTCCCCTTTTTCTATACACGATAAAAATATATTCTAAAAAGTATTGAAAACAAAATATTTTCACAAAAATTTGTTTTTTTGCATTTTTTATTATTGCAGGTTTTAGAATTTATTCATTTATTATGTTTATTTATGTTATTTCTCTGTATATATTTTTAGGCCAGATTTACTGCCGGATGTTTGTAATATCCGGCTACTACCTATTATCCGCCATATTGGCCGGATGAAATATTTTTTGCTGGATATCCGTTGCATCCCTACTTAAAACGCCTTACTAGTCACAGATTGATAATCTGTAATCTTATAAAACAAATTATTTATTTTCAAGATTTAAATTTTACTTTTTTTACATTTAAATTAGTGGCTAGTGTAGTGCTTGTATAAAATTGTTGAGAAAGTTATTAAACAAATATCACTGACAGGCTTAATAAAGTTTCAGATTAAAAAAGAAATCCATTGTGGCCAGTCACTCCACGAAGTTCAGTGGCCACTTAGATATTGTTAGTGGCCATAATGTGTGTAATTTTCTTCTGTGATGCTTTATTTTTATTTATGCTATGCATTTTTTGTATTTTAAACAGGAGTATAATAACCCACATATACTTGGATGGCTTCAAGAAGATTTAGGATGGAGCATAATTCTTTGTAAGTTTTTAATTTTTATGTTTATTTGTATATAAATTTGAATATATCAGTTAAGACTTTTTCAAACACAAATTGTTTTCATGGCCCATTGAATGGACCTTTATTTAGTGAAAATTTCAGGGATTGATGCAGACGAAATTTGGGTCTGTTTTGCAGCCCCTTCACAAAATTACAATAGATAAAAACACCCCCTTTACAAAAATACATTCAATTAAAATGGCCCCTTCAGTGGCATTTTACCATATATTTAAATTTTCTTTGCAAATTATTTTACAAAAAAAGGTGATTAAAAAAAAATGAGATTTCACAGGAATAGATATTGTAATTCACAAAAATAGATACTGAAATTCACAAAAATAGGACCTTGGAAAAAATTCCTTGATCAACCCCTGCTTTTGTAAGATTTCCCCCTTAAAAGTCTAATAAAAATAATCTGTAGTGTCGAAACTGAAATTTATATTCCCTGGGACAAACTAATTGATGGATATAATAACACGATTCCATACACATATTTATAAGTGTTTTTTTTCCTTTCTTTAATTTATTTATCTTTATTTTTCCTGTTAAATTTCTTGAAAATATAATGGCATGCATTGCATAGGAAAGGCAATTAAGTGCTTCTATAGTATTGATGTCATGTCGACTGCAAGTTCAATTGATCATAACCAGAGGTCTGTCCAGTCTTTTCAGACAGGGTCCTGTTATAGTGAAATTATGGAAAAATTACTCATGATTTTGTGAATTTGTAAAAATAGGGTCCATTGTACATGAGTTAGTGATAAATATGGAAATTTACAAATTAAATTTAGCATTAAATTAAAGTTAGACATTTTATATAAGGTCCTTTAAAAAGACCTACGCAGGGGTGTAGTGGGGCCAGAATGACGCTCTGGTACTTTTTTGTGAGCTGGAACAGCATTCCTGAACCCAAATAAGATAATTATTTTGTTGTTGTGGATCTTTTTTTTAAAAAAGAGATTCTTTTATAACCTGCTCCCACTAACAATATTCCTGTTCCAATTCTATGAATACCTTTATAGTTGAATTAATCCCAATGAACTGATAACTGAGTCTAGTCAATTAGAAATTTAATCTCCTGCCCTTTCTGCAGGGCCACTTTTCCACATAGGCACACTACTAGGCACATGCCTAGGACGTAAAAAGAGAAAAATTATAGCGAATTACTGTCCTATCCTTACGCCTGCCGGTTGCCAGACTAGGACACAGAGGATCCATAGGTGGTAGATAATGGATGTGTTGTGGGATTACAGCCTATTATACACGAGGGATCTAGGCGTATGGGTAGGGTGCCTTCCGTGAGGGTCTTTCTAAGGGGCCCTCTTAAGGGTGAGGGTCCTTTCTAAGGGACCCGGGTTCATTCTTCTCGCAAAAAAAAAAAAAACTGGCAGGAAGGGTGCGTAACTATTTGAAGAGCCTAGGGTGCCCAGGGAGGTTAAAAACGGCCCTGCCTTTTCTAGTCTCTCTAGTCCGAAGAAAATAAACATAACCACATGATGGATGCAAATAAAAAAATACATAGAGCCACTAGATTCTCAGAATCAATGTTGGTAACAAAAGGAACACAGATGTTAAACGTGGTGGTAGCATTGCAGGCAGTGAAATTTGTGACTGTCTACCTTACCCTATATTTTTCTCATTGTTATGTATTTTAAATATATAATTGAGAATAAAGAAAAAGATTTAGGTTTCTTCAGCTGATTCATGGACGCACTGTGAGATGCACCACGTAACTTTAAAAATGGATAGATATCAGAAACCAAGAAAGCTGGACTTTGTAAAGTAGTTTTTTATAAAAGTTACCTGAGAGAAGCTGTCTGCTGAATTTTCTGCAGTGTAAAGTGATCAGCTTATACAGTGAAATACATCAGGTGTCTATGTGTGTAGCAATACACTGTAACTTTCAATCACCAGCTTACCACTTTTCCACCACGGAAAACTCAGCTGACTATTTTTTCCCTAAAACTGGTAATGTTAACTTATCTCTTCACTGCAGCTGAAGATTGAATTAGTCGCCAGCTGGCGACTAAATTCTTTTCTTTGGCCACCAGTTAATTCACGCCCAGGTGCCATGCTATAATAATTTTCCAGACATTTCTATTCCCCCTTTAAGATGTATTTTATTATTATTATTACCATATTTGGTAATAATAGTAGATATGCATTTAGATGCTGCATATGCATTTGTGGAATGGACACAAGTTAGGATCTCAGACTTTAACTGAATTGCTTATGAAGTTTGTTATCTCCAAACTTAACCTGCTTCAATGTTCTTAGGGATGTTTTGACCATTTTGTTAACAGTTTCTCCATCAAATGCTCTTAAAGAATGTGTCTTTTCTGCATTAAAGAATACTTTAGGAGAGAAATCCCTATCAATGGAACTAAAAATTATTGAAAATGGGCTTTAGATAGTGTTCAGGTCTTACATTACAAACTTTTGAAACAGTAAAAAGTATAAAATTGTGATGTGATGGCACCATTCTACGAACACAACCAAATTTGATGGAGAAAATGGCACATTCTTCTGAAATTTAGTTAATAAATGCTATGAATAATATTTTGTCTGTTTTCAGTTTTAGTGTTTGGAGATAAATGTATATACTATTGCTATATAAATGATGCCAAAAGCTTAAACTTCTCAACCATTTATATTTCTTAGTTATCATCAACTTGCACCTTGCATTAGTCACTTAAAAATAGATTTTCTTTTTAAAATGTATTTAATTATCTTTGTTATCTATTATTACCGCTCACTTCGTCTCTATATATACAGAGTATATGCTCTTAAGCTTACCAACGATGCGCATACTTATAGCCAATGTGTTAAAGATTGCGGTAAGTACTGGTTCCTAGATGAAAATGATTTAGGAGCCAGTGGCCACTAGGTAAAAATGGGAATATTCAGCATTACTCTTCACCAAATTTCAGCTTTTTTATTATTTTACTTAACGGATGTTCTTTACATGTTGATGTATAATTTACCGCTATACAGTCGAATGCAGATGATTGTCGGCAGCTGATGTATAATCCACTGCAATAAGGCTGACTATTTTTTTTTTTCATTTGTATGCAACATGATAAACACATGTACAGAGTATCAATTTTTTTATTGTAATTATTTTTTAAAAATTATTTTACATGTTTGGGCGGCTGCACCCAATGCAAATGCGTCAGCTGCGTTCACTTCTGTTATATGTATAACTAAATGAACTATATGACGATATTTCAGACTTTTTATTATTAGTCATGAAAATTCCAGCTGGCTCCCGGACTATTAGGTTAGTATTCGTAGGCGTAGCCAAGTCAGAAGGTGGAGGGGGGGGGGGAGTGCCCAGGAGACAAAGTACTGTACAAACCATATAATACAAATTATTACTAAAAATGTGTACTATCAAATGTGTGTCATTTGATCTGAGTGGGGGTGGTGCCCGGGCACCCTCCCTGGCCATTTGCCGGGTGTCGCTAAACATTTTGGATGTCATCATAAAAGCTGATGTTGAAATAGCAAATGGCTAAAATGTGCTTTAGCCCAATGCGTGGTGACATTTTTTAAAGATCGGTGATAAATGCATAGTATTGTAAATTCGATATTTTAAAACTGAAAAGTCCGAAAGATCTTGCATATTTGTGTATCCATTATTGTTATTTTGTAATCTAGCTACTGTGTGGCATACGTAACCAGTAACAAATATGCTTGCTTCTCTTGATGTCATTGTACTGTTAATAACTGGATTTTTGTACATGTGTTGTTATTACACTAATATTTCAATCTAGTTGTTGCCATTCCCAGCATAGAAATATCGTCGGTTTTGGTAAAGCATACGTTAGTGTATTATATTATATAAGTAGATTATTTTAAAGCGTTGCAGCATTACAAACTTTATTGTTTTATATTTGGAAGCACTACAAATAATAAAAATTGTGGACTGGACAGTGAAGAAAACAACAATCTTTTTTACATGAGCAGGAGAATGATAACTTTTTCTGTCCATGAGAATTGAAATGTCATTTCTTTACCATATTTTAAACCTGTGAATTGTATTACATATTCTCAGGCTTCTCAAGAGTTAGTCAGAAATTTTTTTCCCCAAGTTTTCTTCACCAAACACAGCATGGATCAATTGCCATTGCTATCAAATAGATCAAATTAACAGAACATTTAATTTAAAAATAATTTTTTGGGTGTGAAAAAAATTAATTTCTTTCAATAGACTTAATTTATTAAAAATTATTTTTTTCATAAATTAAAGAATTTATTTTTGTAGTTTTATAAACTACTTGTGTGTGCACTTGATATTAATAGATTATCTCATGTAGTTTGATTAATGTTCTAAAATTGCTCGTTTGTTTGTAGGGAGGGGGCACTAAGTTATGTCCTATTGCTGCTTGGAGTTTTTGCAATTTCACTGAAATTGGAATACATTTGACTCAAACCTTTCATGATTCTAATATTGTACTACAATCTGAATTTACTCAACTTCTTATTTTTGTTTGTTTATCTTTAACATTTCTGAGATGCTAATGTTTTATGAATTCTGAATATTGTACATTAAATGTTTTTTGTTTTTCTCCCCCAGTTTCTGGTTATCAACTTTCTACCTGGGAATCAACAGTAGGTATTAGATGGAAAATGTTAGAAAGAGGGAGAAAAAATTTATTTATTTATTTCATGAAATGCAGATTTATTTTGTATGTAATAAAGAATGTTAATAAAGTTTTTATTCTTAATTGTTTTACTCTGAATATCATTAAAATCTCTCATTCTTTTTAATTGTTTTATTGAAAAAAACTATTGATAGTGTTTTAAAGCATGTTTTGTTATCGATCTAGGCCGGGGGTGAGATTGCCCTCTGTGGGGGACTTTCTAAGGGGTCCTATCCTGTATTTACACGAAGTTTCGGAGAAAACTACAGAAACTTCCGAACGGCTAGGTCGGCACACGCGACCTGGTTGAAAAGTTTGTAACTAGGAAGTAATGGTGGTGATGGATTTTTCCTAGGTTTAAAAGCAGTCATTCAACAAAAATGAAAAGCTACTGCATGAGAATCTGTTCTCATAAAGATACCAAGAAAAAAAAGTACATTATGACATAACTGATCAGCTGTTTTCTTCCTGATGTAAAATCTATTCACAAGGTTAAATTGTAAATTGCAGCATAAAATATCAAATTGAGCAGGAATGTTTTGCAAATTTTGTATAAGTTACCCTGAAAGGATGTACGCAATAATTTTGGTTTAGAGTATAAAGATAGTGCTTAATGCATGCGAAAAAGAAACCTCTACTTTGAGAATAATTTTTTATTTAAATCTTTTTTTCATATGGTACTGGCTCCACCTTGTCTAATTTTAAGTTACATACAGAAAATGGAACCACAATATACAATATTTTATTTTCTGGAGTACATCAGCATAAAATTAGGTGTGAGTGTAAGCAGAGTTTAATGTAAGAGCTATTTATTTATTTTTCTTTTTGCTACCATGTAACAAGTGGCGGATCCAGAAATTCTGTTTTGGGAGGGGCTAAATGTTGAAAAAAAGCTTTTTTCACCCAAACAAAATGTACAATAAAGCAAAATTTTAGTCTAAACCAATGTAAAAACTTTTTTTAGGGGGGCGGGGGGGGCTAAGTGATTAAAAAAATCACTTTACATATTCAAACTGCATACTGAAGCAGAATGTTACCCTTTAGGAATCTCATTTTTGGGGGGGGGGCTGAGGCCCCCTAGCTCCTCTCCTGAATCCGCTACTGCATGTAACAATATGTAGGAGGGGGGAGGGCAATATGTATCAATGATACAATTTTCTTTACATTTTACAGCATATATACTAATTAAGTTATTTACGATATGTGTACTATGAATTTCATTTACAGCATATGTACTGATTCCAAGTTAACTACAGCACAAATACCATAAATTATTTTTACAGCCTATGTACTGATTAAAAATTATTTACGGTATATGTACTATAAATTTCGTTTACAGCTTGCATACCATTTTAAAAATTAATTATGGTGCTTTTACCGTAAATTTTATAAACGGTATATGTACAGGTAGTGTAATTTTTTACGGTACATGTACCATATAGGAAATTTATGGCATGTGTACTTTTTTAACAGTATATGTATATTAGGGTGTCCCAAGATGCAATGGAAAATTTTTTTTTTTCGAAATCGAATACGCATACCCTCTATTTTTTTTCTATTTGATCTCAGTACCATAAATACAAAGTATTATTGCAATACGATAACAGTAACCCGTGCCGACTTTATGTCAAAGTTGAACGTAAAATCTTGTATGGAGAATACTATGTAAAGATTGTGAAATACATGTGTATTTGGTACGTAAGACAAAATTTTAATCAAAGCAAATATTTATATTATAGTAAAAGAAGCATATTATAGTAAAAGAAACATGATACATACTTTCGTTTCAACGTTTGTTTTTTACAATCAGGATAGATTTTCGTGTGTTCTTGTACACAACCTAGCAAAAATTGTGTTTGTTCCTCCTAAACCGTTATTAAACCATAAAAGTCCTGCATCATTTTTACCGCTCTTTCAGCTGTATCGTTCACTGCTCTAAGCATTGATATTGTTTTTTTTAGCATCTAGAAACGTAGTGTTATTATTCCATGAAGAGGGACTCTCATTGAGAAAACTGTCATCAATTTTGAGTCTAGGAAATAATGGCGAACAACGATTTTATATCTTCGAATACAGGCAGATATAAAATCATCGAAGCTTTTTTCTGTGAAAAATAAATTGAAATAACATGTATCAGTTGCGTGATATATATAAATAACTAAATAAAAACTACACAATCAATATATCAGACTCACCATACAATGGAACACGAAGTTTGTCCTTCGATGGAATGTATTTCTTCTCATGGGCCGAGAAATTTTCTCTATGTAGATTTGCCACCATTTTAAATTTTGTTTCTTCGTCCACATCATCATCAAAAAGTGTTAATATTGCTATTTCATCAGTCAAATACTATAAATGCTGGAGAAATTTTAATAAAGCAGCTTTCGAGATATTTCATCCACATTTTCGCAAGATTCCAAAGATTTCAAGAAGCACGAACCTTAGTAAGGTGCTTTAACTGCCAAAATGCATTGAAGCCATGGTTTAACGTACATTGTCACGATAAACAAGCAGACGTCCAACAATGCTTCCCTATCCTTTGTGTTTAATTTCATCTGAGAACTAAATAACGATAGTTTTAGGGAGTAAATCGCTCGGGCCATCCATCGAGCTTGGTGCATTGCACCGGAGGTCTGACTTTTTTTTTTTTTTTTCTGCATCTCCAGCTAAAAATACGATAGAAAGTTCAATCAAGTCCCGATAGTCTTCTCTGGCCATATCAGTTTTAAGTTCAGCCCGGTAAAACAAGCAAATTTTCAAGCTCGGATACAGTTAGGAACGATTCCACTGTATCCCTATAGCATTGCATTTTAGCGGTATCGATGTTCTTCCAATTCTCTTTGAGCTTTTTATAGAAAAGGGATATCGGGGCTTGTTGTCACTTGTTTAATTTTCACTTCGAATACAGCCTCAGTTCGTATACATGATGACTGAGAGCGAAAAAAAAGCATTTTCCTATCAAATTTTTGCTCTAGAAGCGCGCAAGCGCCATTAAAACGACCTGTATTCGAAGCTGTATTATCACAACAGAGAATTAGGACTTTTTCTTCGAGATTCCAATCTAAGACCGCCTGCCAAATAGCCTAAGCCTGTTCTTTGCATGTAGAATTTTCCAGTTTTGGCACAGCAATGTGTGTTTTTTGAGTCTATATGAAATAACTATGGGCAAGCGTTCTTCTTTAAATTTTAAAGCACTCAAAGCAAGTAAGAGTTTGCCGTCCCAATGTAAGGTCACTACATCCAGTACTTCGTGTTGGAAATCAATTTTTATGTTTTTTGCGCGTTCCTTCCGTTTTTATGTTTTCTGAGCGTTCCTCCCGTTTTTCTGTTCGGATCCTTTGAATTGAAGACTTACTTATTGAAAATTCGTCAATGTTAAGTCCAAGTGCATCAATAGTAGCTTCAAGAATAAACACGCAGAATCTCGTATACTTAACTGATACCTGTCTAATGCAGCAACTAACTTTGGAGTAATGAAATCTTTCTTCAGTACATATTTACTTGTCCCAGGTTCTGAGCTTTCGACTGGTGTTGGGAAATCTTCTAAATCCATATTTTCATTAGAATTCGAAGAGGAATCTTCTTGCAATGATGTCGAAGATAATTCGCCGATTGTATTCTTTGACAATTCGAAGTCGTGCCCTTTCCTCTTTTTTTGTCCACTCCTCCTAAATGACCAGGCCGGCCCGGCTTTCTTTGACGCTGCAAGAACATCCCATCTTCCTCTATTTTCATTAATTTAAGTGCATCAGCATGTGCAATATCGAACAAATTGTCTAAATTACTTAAAAATTGTTGTCGCCGCTTGAATACGCCTTGTGATTTCTTTGAATTTATTTGTAAGTCTCTCCAAACTTCATTCATATTTACAAGCTTCTTTACACAATTCGGCAACGATTTTGTAGGTATGCCTGCCTTTTTCCAAAAGATAGTACATTCGCGAATAGCGAGATTTGCACTTTCATTAACAGTTAAATTCACTTCTCGAATATTGTAAAACAAAATCGAGAGAACTTGCCCATTCGACGGAAGTTTTGAACCCTTTATTTTATGCTTTATGTTCCCTAATAAAAAAATATCCTTTTTCTAGAACTACGTAATTCCACTGCCATGCTCTGTTCGCTGATTAAAAACTATGCAAACATTCATTAACAAAGCAGATTAGAATAAGCACATTGATACGTAGACGGACGCTGTCCTCTGTAAACTAATACTGATAGGTTTCACGAATAGCCCGTTGTCACTATCGAAGAATTCCAAAACCTGTCTTTTTCCGTTTTGTTTTATTTTTACCATTTGTAGGTGAACGGCGCTCCGCTACAGATACGCGTCTTCAGCGTTCGCTTGTTTAAGTATACACACGTACTGACTGACGCGTTCAGATGCAAGTCGGCACGGGTTGCCGTTGTTAAAATTTCATGAAACTTTGTTTACAATTGTTTTGACATAAAAGGAAAAAAATAAGAGGGTATGCGAAAAAAAATAACGACTTCCATTTTTTTGGGACACCCTAATGTATATACTGTAAAATATTTTATGGTACTTATGGCATTTGTGAAATTTACGGTATAGTTAGAAGATTGACATATACATCCGGGTTAGTTAGAAGATTGACATATACATCCATTTTATGGAAGTAAAATAGGATCTTTTAATTTCTTTTTTCTTGAGGGGCGGTCGCCCCTCTGCCCCCCCCTTAATCCGCCCTTGGGCGGATTAATGCAAGTTTGTCAGGGGGGCAGTTATTTAGAAAATTGACATATCCATTTTATGGAAGTAAAATAGGATCTTTTACATTCATTTCTTTTTCTCGGGGTGGGCAGTCGCCCCCTCTGCTCCCCCTTTAATCCGCCCTTGGGCGGATTAATGAAAGTTTGTCAGGGGGGGGTAGTTAGTTAGAAAATTGACATATATATCCATTTTATGGAAGTAAAATAGGATCTTTTACATTAATTTCTTTTTCTCGGGGGGGGCGGTCGCCCCCTCTGCCCCCCCTTTAATCCGCCCTTGGGCGGATTAATGAAAGTTTGTCAGGGGGGGCGGTTAGTTAGAAAATTGACATATATATCCATTTTATGGAAATAAAATAGGACCTTTTACATTAATTTCTTTTTTCACGGCGGGGGGGGGTCGCCCTCTCCGCCCCCCCTTTAATCCGCCCTCTGTGTATAAATAAAACACTAAAGAGAGTTTTCTTATCTTGGTTTAATCTTATACCATACATTTGGTTAGAGAAAAAACCTCGATGTTCAATCACTTACCGTACATTTGGTTAGATATAAAACCCTAATCGTGGTTCAAGCTTAAACCATATAGTAGGTTAGAGAAAAATTCTATATATTGGTTCAAGCTTTAACCATATAATTGGTTAGAGAAAAATCCTATATATTGGTTCAAGCTTTAACCATATAGTCGGTTAGAGAAAAATCCTATATATTGGTTCAAGCTTTAACCATATAGTCGGTTAGAGAAAAATCCTAGATCCTGGTTCAACGTTTCACCGCAAAAATGGTGCTTGAGGAAGCACCAATAAAATGGTGAATCCTAGCACCACATTTTTCAAAATATCGGTTGCAGCTAAATTCGCACCGGAATTTCGGTGAAACGTTGAACTATTTTTCTAACAGTGTACAGCAAAATGGATACTGAAAAATATTCTCCGTGTTCTAATATCCGCGTGTACCAAATTTAATCGAAATCGGTTGGACGATATTCGCATAGTAAACGGCTAAACGGAATAGAATTCGACTTTCTGCTGCGCCACCTAGTGGCAAGTTAGAGGGAAACCGATAGCATAAAAAGCTTCTCAATGACAAAAGACTTAGGTGAACCAAATTTCATGGTGCAACGGTGCTGGAGTTTTTCAACCTCATACACGCATACCAACATTCATTTTTATCTATAACCAGTGTCATTATATATCCCAGTATCAAATAAAATCCAGTTTCAAATCTAAGCCTCGCCAAAGTGCCAACATACGCCATTTTGCAAGCGTTTTTTCAGGAAATCATTCGAAGCATTGACTTAGCAGCAAGCAATATGGGAAATGGTTCGGCCGCGAAAAACTAAGGCAAGCCTTTATTTGAAAATTGGAATCCCTTAATACAGCCGAATTTTTTAAAATTATCAACTATAACGTGTTTTATTCATCATTACTCCGATGTACTAAATGAAAAGATTCAATTTTCTGAAATTTGGCAGAATTCCCCCAACTTAAATCAATGTACTCAATTGGCGAGAATTCTGAAGATAGATCGCTTGAAATCCCTTAATAACTGCATTATTTCTTCACGGATCATTAAAATTTAACGCTGTATTCTACACTCATGTCCATAAATTAAGGATAATTAAGAATCACACAGAAATTGATCTCTAAAATAAAAATTTCACCTGTGGAATGATCACACACATCTTGAAGAAGAATATGCAAATTACAGGAAACCACCAGATGGCGTGGATGGTACGTCACAATGACGAGAGTGTAAGAGAGGGGTATATAAGGAATAGTGGCAAAGAAGTAAAATTGTTCACAAGCGCTGTGAAAGCCTTTTAGTGCAAAAACCGCATAGTTATGGCACAAAGGAGGCATTTGGATTATGTTTTACGTGGCAGAATTATCGGACGACTGGAATGCGGACGTACCCAGCTGGAAGTATCCGAGGAACTTGGAATCGCCCAGAGTGTCATCTCCAGGCTTTGGCAACGATTCCAAGATGATGGTAATGTGAGTAGACGTTACAGCACAGGTCGCCCCCGAGTTACAACGCCGAATGAGGACCGCTATTTGGCAGTTACTGCCAAAAGAAACAGACGGAGTACAGCATCAGACCTGTCTCGTCAGCTCTCTTCAGCTACCGGTACGACAGTTTCAAGGCAGACCGTGTACAGACGCTTAGGGCACATTGGTCTATATGCTCGTAGGCCTGTCAGATGTATTCCACTTACCGCAACTCACTGTCGCCTGCGATTAACCTGGAGTAGAGAGCATGCATTGTGGACACCGCAACAGTGGTCTTGTGTGATGTTTTCCGACGAGTCCAGGTTTAGTTTGGAGTCTGATTCTCGCCGGACATTCATCTGGAGAGCGCCAGGTACCCGTTACCACCAAGAGAACACCATTGAAAGACACCGTTACGGTGGTGCAGGATGGCTCGTTTGGGGAGGAATTATTCTTGGTTCCAGAACTGACCTGCATGTTCAGAGTGTAACGATAACAGGCCACATCTATCGGGATGTCATTCTGGAACAACATGTACGTTTGTTTCGGGGCGCCATGGGTGCTGAATTTGTGTTTATGGATGACAACGCCCGTCCTCACCGTGCAAACATTGTAGACGAATGCCTTCAATCGGAGGATATCACCCGTATGCATTGGCCAGCATACTCACCGGACTTGAATCCAATAGAGCATGTGTGGGATATGCTTGGCCGACGAATTGCAGCCCGTCAACCCCCTCCCACCTGTCTACCGGAACTTCGGAGTGCATTGCTTGATGAGTGGTGTAACATTCCCCAAGATCAGATTGATCATTTGATTCTCAGCATGCCTACCCAAGCAGCAAGACTAATGGGTAAATGATTGGCCAATGATCGCTTCGATTGGCGTATAACCGTCAATATTCTAACGATGTCACAATATACCTGGCGCGATCTCGTGTTGCGATCTTTAAGTTTCTTCACCACAGCTAGCAATCGAAAAGAAATCGGCGCGATCTCCCATTTCGATTCGAAACTTTCTCCCCAAAACAGACGCCGCGGAGTAATGGGTTCGACGCTCGCGAGCGATCACAAATGTTCGGCAGAGGGCGCTGGTGTCGCAATGGCTTCCTGGATCTCCAGTACCGCTCGCCTCAACCCATGCCGATGCAGTTCGCAGTCGCATGTGGTGAGTAACTTTTAGTTTTAATTATTTATTTGAATTATTTGCATCCAGTTTTCTTTAATGTAAGTTACTTTGCCATTTAAGTTTTAAATGTTCTGTGAAATTCCTAAAAATCTTCGGTGGCATGTTTGTGCACAGTACTCAGAAAAAAATTTCAGGGAGCGTCCAAAAGGTGGGAAAGGCAGAAAGAAAGGCTGTATCATTATCTTTTTGTTGACTAAAAGCGAAACTCGGACAAACGGAGGATGGGGGGGGAGGGAATCCAAATCCTTGCACCACCCACATATGGCCTTTAGAAAATGTATTCCTTACCAATACTGTTACATGTTTGTCTTTATTTGAAGACTGAATCCAGAAATAAACAAAATATTGAAAGAAAACTAAGTGCCAAAACAAAAGAACAGACCCAAGGTGTGATCAAGGACGGATTAAAGGGAGGGTGTCGGAGGAGGCGATTGCCCCTCCCGAGAAAAATGAAATTAATGTAAACAATCCCAACTTACTTCCATAAAATGGATATGTATGTGAATCTTCCATCCAAGCCCCCACCCACAAAATTGTATTAATCCGTCAGTGGGCCGGATTATTCATTAGGCTGTAGCCTATCTGTCCCGATCATTTCAGGGACTTCTCAGTAACCGAATGAATTTTTTAATGAAGTTGTAATCAAACTTTTCAAAATGACTCAATAGAACGGAAATATTTGTGGCTATTTCTGAAGATGTTCTGTGAAAAGCGAGTTGACCTTTTGCATTTCCCGAGAGCTGAGATCCATAGGATTAGGATTGTAGGAAAAACGCGCCCCATAATAAAGATATTACCCCACGAAACAATAATTTTTATTTAAATATTGGACATAAACTTATTTTGTTTTGCAGTAAATATGAGGATGCTATTTTAATCGGATGTTGGGCAGCCCCTAAGTTCTTTCGTTTTAGAGTAAAGGCGAGTGGCTTTGGCGAAATTCGAAGGTGTATAGAGTAGGGTGTAAGCCATCTTAGATGCTTACACCCTACTCTTAGATGCCATAGGCTTTTGGTAGTTGGCTTCCTTTGTTTTTATTTAATTATTTATTTTACATTTTACAATATTTAAACAAAGGCGAATTATTTTTTGTAACAATAATAATGTATAGAATGTAAGTCATTTTTTTTTATAATTGGGGAATCTACAATTACAGTAAATTATTTTATTAATCACGGAAGTTAACCACGTTAAATATAAAAGAATTGATTTTGGCCGGTCGAAACTACAGGTCAAGGGCACGAATGCCAGTACGTTCGTTCAAATAAAATAATTAGAACTGAGAGGATCTTCGCACAAAGACAAGACGGTCGCGATATCCGAGAATCCATAACCCCAGGCAAACTGAAAAGAAAGAGAATTTTCGGATACTCTTGATCCACAAAGAAACTCACAAATTACTTGATCACATGTAAGATTATTATATCTTGCAAAAACATTTGAACGTAATACGATAATGAATGTTTTATCCGATTTTTTCATTATTTATTATATAGATTATTCTATTTAGAAAAGATACAATCCTCTTATTAAGATTTTTTTAAGCAAAATATTTTATATTATTTTAACGAGGATAAGTTGAAAAGTAATGCACATATGCTTGTATGTGGAAGTAATAGTCCCCCTGTACACGCATGTGCAGTTCAAATGCCTTCCGTTCATGCAGTGTATCTTGAGTAGCGGAGGTATTATTGTGCTAGATCTTGTTGGGTATTTTCGGACGTTTAATCGCCAGAAACCAGAAACTATCAAGAACCAACCACGGAGCAGAAATTCCCGGAGTGAACGACTGCTACGTATAAA
>JAWZYV010019032.1:0-46020 GCA_038373885.1 Cheiracanthium punctorium
ATCTCTGACATTTAAGGTATAACTCAAATTTTGTATGTCACCTCATGCGTGTGGGGCACATTCTACTAACTGGGAATTGTTTTGTACGGGGCCCCAATGCAAATTTTAAAAGTGTGACTTTTTGAAAATGAAAGAGAGGAATTATTTCTTAACGGAGTCTCATTTCCGACCTATAAAAATTTTGAACATTTTCAATTTATCTATTATAGATAAGTGGGCAGTATAAATAATTAAAGTCCGTTACCGTTACCAGCTTTTTGTGACACCCTGTAGAAATAACCGTCTTATTTTCTTTAACGGATTTGCGCGCCTTTGCCAGAGACATGCAGTGGCTAGCAGACTTCGTGCCGATTACACAGACGTGTAATCGATTACGATTATGATTAATTTTCACTTTTAGACCAGGATTACGATTACCTGAGAAAGTGTAATTCCCGATTATGGTTAGATTACGATTATCATATAAAACCCAATTTCCTATTACGATTAGATTACGATTATGTAATCTATTAAGACATTCGATTATGATTACATTTGAGTCCGATTACGATTACATTACGATTACAAAACTTTTCTTTTTACCCTTCTGGCATTGATATTATAGTGTCTAAATTTTACAATTTTAACTCAAGAACAGAATAATGGGTTCATCTGTTCAGGGAGCTAAATTACAAGAATGCCATACAGCAAGAATACCATACTATTAGACGAACCTGGTTGATTTCCTTGGCCCACTTGTGAAAAGTTTTTTAATGCATACGAACCTCTATTTGAACATGGCATTTTCCGATTTTAACTTAAACATATGTCATTTGCAGTGTGCGTGTGGGGTGGGAGGGGGGGACAGGCTTGGTGGTTTAACACATCTTTGAAATGAACCCAGGTTTATCCTAATCAAGCAAAAATTAGTATACAAAAATTGATATTTGATCCCTTCTATGATCGGCGTTGCTTCCTTGCCTATGTCCTGTTTTTCTGGTTTCGAAAGAGGTACTGGCAGATGCATGAAAAGTTAGCCGTGGTTCCTATTCAGCCGTGAAGGAGGAACCTCTGTCATTATGATCGTGCAACGATGTGCGCGAACATATAAAACCAAAGTTTAAGATTTTTTAATGCATTGAGTAAAATGCTAAAAACAGGGGCTCTCGACAAATGCATTGTTTTCTCCACAATAACCATTAGCCTGAATCTGAATAGATGAGGCTGGACGTATATTGCAGTTATTATTTCACAGAAAACTTCACGCACAGTTTAACTTCTTTTTTTATACTTTCATAACACGTATATGGGCATTAAATCTCTAAAACTGGGCCTGCCGAACAAACAAACTTTTAATTTCTAGAATACACACGCCGTTTTAAAAATTCAAAACTAACTACTAACTCAAAACTACATGCATACTATCTATTGAAGAAAGACTTAAGAATACTACTAATAAGAATTACTTAAGAATAGCAGAATGGAGATGTCTAAAGATATCTCTAAACATACATCTTAAAAGTGTGGTGGGTCATATATAGTGTATTGGTGCTGGTACGACGTAATAAACAAAACTGGACAGTGATATTGGCGGTGTGAATGGTAAAACCCAACGTAATGCCAATCACAATAAAAAAGGCACGAATTTACTGTAAAACTATTTTATAAAAAATTAATCATTCAAAGATACTCACTTTCTAAGCAATTAGCTGTTATATATGCTAAAGAACTGACACACATTTTTGTCTCCAGTCAAGAATTCCTTTTACATATTGAATATTTAATATACACATACATACATGCATTTGAAATTTAATGAAAATAGTATAGTGCCAAAAGGTGTTTAAACTTTTGAATGTGGTATAAAGGAGCTAATATTTTTATGAGAGATAGAAAATAGGTTAATATAGACGTAGAGATGTCAAAGATTTGCGGATGGGGGGGGGGGAGGGATGTGTGTATATAATATATTCAAGAGTGGAAATTAGGGATGGACGCGAGACGACTTTTTTACGAGACGAGACAGAGATTTACAGCTTTTTTGCGAGACGAGACACACATTTTTAACATTACGATATAGGGATTTTTGCGAGACGAGACAAAGCTTTTAGGCTATTTTGCGAGACGCGAGACGCTTATTTTTCGTCTCGCGTCCATCCCTAGTGGTGATAGTGAAATTTTTATAGTGTGATTTATATAGTGATATTTTTATAGGTTTTGCGTGAGGAAAAGACTTTTGAATCGATGGTGCTCAAACTAAACGTTATGTTATTCCTTCTATTGCTAACTGTGCTCGTTTCTATGCCCTTCCTAAAATTCATAAACCTTCTCTTGCCTTTCGCCCCATTGATAGTATAGTGAAATTTTTATAGGTTTTGCGTGAGGAAAAGACTTTTGAATCGATGGTGCTCAAACTAAACGTTATGTTATTCCTTCTATTGCTAACTGTGCTCGTTTCTATGCCCTTCCTAAAATTCATAAACCTTCTCTTGCCTTTCGCCCCATTGTTTCTAACATTGGTACTGCTTCTTATAACCTTGCACGTTTCCTCTCGCATACTCTTTCACCTTTGACTGCTAGTAATACCCACACTGTTAAAAACTCTTATGATTTCGTTAACAAAGTTAAACTTCTTTCTCCTACTAATTGTAAAATGCTTTCTCTTGATGTTAAATCTTTATTCACTAATGTTCCTATCCAAGGTGCGATTGACTGTTTGGAAAAGCGTTTACGTGAGTTTCATTATTCTTCTATTGAGATTAAAGAGTTTATAGCTTTAGTAAGCGTTTGTATTAAACAAACTGCTTTCATTTTCAATGGCTCTTTCTATAAACAAACCCAGGGTCTTGCTATGGGTAATTCTCTCTCACCTCTCTTATGTGATATTTATATGCATTATTTTGAAGAGAAGCTCTTCAAGGTCTTTAATTTTCCGTGCTGGGTCAGATATGTTGACGATACTTTCGTTCTAGTGGATTCCAATTGTGATATTTCTAATTTACTTTTGATCGTTAATTCTGTTGATCCGTGTATCCAATTTACTCTAGAAGAGGAGTGCAACAATTCTTTACCTTTTTTGGATGTTCTTGTTTCTAGGAATCCTGACGGTTTCTCTACTTCTGTTTTCCGCAAGCCCTTTTCTATATCTTTACCTCCTCATGCCCTATCTAATCATCCTTACCAGCAAAAACTTTCTGCTTTTTACACTTATGTGTTTCGTGCTATCAAAATTTGCTCTGATTCTTCTTCTCTTAATAATGAAATTAGTTACTTAAAATCCTTAGCTGTTTCTCGTGGTTTTAGCCCCTCTATTATTGATAAAGCGGTTTCTAAATTTAATAAACCTAATACTTCTACTAATACTATTAATTTTCACAACGAATTAATTGTACTACCTTTCTTTTCACCTTTATGCTACAAAATTTCTAAACTTCTCAAAAATTTCGGTTTCAAAGTCATTTTTAAACCTGTTAATAAACTTAAATTTTCTTCCCTTAAAGATCCTTTTCCTACTGAGAACCGTTGGGGTGTTTATTATATTGCTTGTGAATCTTGTGATTTGGGCTATATTGGTCAGACCAGAAGAGCTCTCAAATTTAGGCTCAAAGAGCATGAGAGATATGTCTCTAAGCACGAACTTTCCAAATCTTCTATTGCCTCACATTGTTGGAATTCCAATCATCGATTTCAGTTTTCTAAGGCTAAGATTTTGTGCACTCCTCAGTCTTTGTCCCATCTGGATTTTTTGGAAGGTTTTTCCATTACCCAGCACTTAGATCGTCTTGTGAACGATGGTTCTTCCGTTCCTTTCGTTCATTCTGCTTGGAAGTTGCTGTTGTAAGGTTCTTTTCACTTTCTTCGTCTACCCCCCCTTTTTTTTCCTGTTTCTTTATTGTGTTTGTACGTGTGTTACTGTCTTTCTTTTTCGTTTTTATTAAAAAAAAAAATATTTATATTTATTGTGCTGTCCTGTTCGTGGTTTTTATTAAAAAAAAAAAAAAAAAAAAAAAAAAAAACGTGTGCTATTTGTTTTTTGTTTGTTTGTTCTGTTTTCTCTTTTTTTGTGTGTGTTTGTACTTGTGTGTTCCCTTTTTTATTATTTTTCTTTATTCCTTTTTTATTTCTGTATTTTTTATGCTTCTTTCCTTTCCTTTTTATCCCCCTTTTTTAATTTTTTTTCTCCCCTCTCCGTGGTTTTGTTCGACTTTTCTTTGCCCCTTGTGGCAACATCTTGCTTGTTTTTCTCTTTTCAGTTCCCTGTGTTCTTTACGTCGAAGGGCTTGGACTGAAGAAGTTCAAAACAATTTTTGAACGAAACTCGTATCCTCTCTCCTTTTACTTCTTATGTGTGTTTTTTACAAAGTTTTTTAATTACTTTATGTTGTCCCCTGTCCTACGCCTATGTTGTTTAATGCGAATTCTCGGAGAAATTATAAAAGCTTATAATACACACAATAGAAAAGTTATATATAATTAGTCTCCAGTTTAATTCCAAATTGATAATAAATAGATGCCAACAATTCAAGTTCGAAAGACGTACTATGTTTTAATATAATATGTGTACAGTACAAATTAGATAAAAACAAAATATTTTAAATAATTTTCACACTCATTAGTGAAAAAAACCAAGTATGAATACTTTGTGAATCATATTTTTAAAAAAATGAACTGTTTTCTGGGACTAATCACTAACACTGGCATAAATGAAAATAAATTATTTATCCGTTAAACTTTCAGATAAGTCAAGGCAGCCAATCAAGTCGAAAATAAGACAAAATTGATTTTTAATAATTCATTATGTATTTTTACGCATTTTTACTCACCATCAAATTCTATTGAAGGAAAAAAAATGTTAATTCTATTAAAGGGGGAAAAGGGATTTTGTAGATCATTTTCTATGTTCCCTACTCTTTACCCATTTATCCAGAAATTTATCGATCATTAAAAAATATTGATATTTCTAAAGGTTTTTATACATTATAAAATTATTACATTCTTATGCAATTACATTCTTATTAATACCACAAAGATATACTAAGTTTTAACGGAAATATATGCGCTCCTACCTGCTTATCCAAACAACACAAGGAACCAAAGTTTATCTATTGTCCACTAATCCAAACAACACATTCATAGTTTTTAAATGCACATCCTTTTCCATTTTTATTTTTATACTTTTCTAAAACTGAAAACACATGCTGCACTTTTTCCTGTGTAGGTGCCATTTATGTTCTTTTTCACGACCGCAAATCAAAATGAAGAAATGAAGGAAAGATCTGACACCACAAGAAATAGTTTTAGCTATTCCCTCCCGTGCAACCCTCACTTTCTTCTGGGAAGTCCATTCTTGTCTCTCACCAGTCCAGACTTGGATGAACAGAAGACGACAGACAACAACAACAAAAGAATGGTCATCTAAATATTTTCCCGGGAAAAAAAAAATAATACAAGTGAGCTCCTGTCTTCCTCCAAACGTCGGAGCTCCAGGGGAACTTCCTGCCTTCAGGGCATGCCTGTGCCTCCCCGTGAAAATTTTCCCAGCAAGCTGAACAGAAACTAAAACTGGGCAACTGTAATCGTTTTGTAATCGTCTCGTAATCAAAGCGACTACGATTACAGGCTCTTCGATTACGACTATCTGGCAAATGAAATTTCTAGATTACGATTAGACTACGATTACGCGAAAAAGTAAACTTCTAGATTATGACTAGATTACGATTACACGAAAAATTTAATTGCTAGATTACGATTATATTACGATTACACAAGAAAATGTAATCGATTACAGTCGATTACGATTACACGATTATGATTACACGAAGTCTGGTGGCTAGTAGTAGAAACTGCTGATGATATACTTACTTCTAAGGTGCCTCGGATGCATGTCCACCAACACCGAACTATAGATATACAGTTCGATGTTTCCTGTAATTGGAAAATATAAGCATATTAGTATTGTACGTATTGTGAACATTCAAAATAAAGTTATTGTGAAAATACACTGTCATTCTCATAACACCCGAGTACTTTTAGGGCCAGCGTAGCCCAGTGTCAGTTTATGACGACCATTATACACAAACGCATACACGTGTAGATGTAAAACTCACTTTCTCCACTTAGAAAGGTTGTTTTTATCTCTTAGAAAACTGAAAAAAAAAAAAAAAATAACAAACATGATTTAGCGGCAATTTTTTTGGTAATACGTTTGTTGCCTTAACAGCTACTTGCACACAGTCCCAAAGGTCTCATAATTTTGGTGAAGCCAAAAAATAAAGTTAAATATGGGAAATGTGAGTTTTGAAGACGTGGAGAATGAGTTTTGCATCTATCACTCTTCGTACGTAGAATGCTATTGATTGATTTTTTATTTTATTAAAATAACTTCATTTTCTCTATCTCTATTTCTAGACGCATATAACCCCTATATTAATCTATTGGTAGAAAAGAGTTTGGGGAGGACACCCACTAGCGTTGGATTTTTCTATTTCGTATCCTTTTTTCCGAAAAATGTGGCAGCAGAGATTGTCTGTTTGTACCCAGTCCTCCTCATACCTCCGTCTCTGTTGCCAGAGTAAGACCAATGCCAAGGGAGGCTGATGAACGCGCATTGCCAATTAGTAAAATGCGCCCCCGTGCAGTAATGAGGTGATGTACCAAATTTGAGCCTCTCATCATACAACGTCGCAGAGATATTTTTAGAGAAAGATGATCGGGCACTATACATGATTTTGAATGTGCGCGTTTATCGCCAGAGAGGAGAAAAAAAGATTTTCTTTCTTAATTTCTGTACGACCCCAAAATGCGATTAATTCGACGTGATTTTTCCCTTCGGGGGCCATGGAAAAGTGATTTAAATCAGCGTTATATTTATCTTCTTATCTCTGACACTTTTTAAGGTAAAATTCTCAAAATTTGTATGCCACCTTCATGCGTGTATTGGGGCCCATTTTACTAATTGGGAATTGTTTTGCTTTGGGTCATATACAAATTTAAAAAGTGTAACTTTCTGAAAATTAACTAGAAGAATTTTTTTTTAAATTTAGTCTTATTTCAGACCTTATTTCGAACATTTTTTCCCATTTCACTGCCCATTTATTAACACACAATTAATAAATATAGCTGACTTTAACCACTTTTCCATGGCTCTCGAAAGATACCCCACCTCAAAGTCTGATACTCGGGAAGTTTTAATTCTTACTATACTTTCATTCCTTATTTAGGTCTAAGGAGGATTAATAGTCTAATTAATGATCACAAGTAATGAACTGTAATCTAATTAGCACTGTTACATTTTAATTCCATTTACAGTACTGGCCGTTAAAATTGCTACAGGAAGATATGTAGATAACAAATGATATTTATCGGCCAAATATACGATACTGGAAATAATAAGTGATTAAATTTTCAAGAAATTAAGGTGCATAGTAATGAGAAATCAGTATCCAGGAGAACCAACTCTGGCAGTAATAACAGCACTTATACGTCTGGGCATTGAGTGAGAGATTGAATGGCATGTACAGGTACAGATGCCCATACACTGGCTAAGCTCTATATCACCGCCACGTTAAAATCATCAACTTTATGGGCCTTTTTCTCAGAAATGGTAAAAGATGGTGTGATAAAATTTTTACAGCTGTTAGAAAGACATGTTTTACATACTGGAACACTCTAATTTCTAAGTAAAAATAAAAAATACATATTATAAGTATTTCATTAAAAATCACTTTTCAGTTTGCACTTTTTGTAGAATTAGGATGTCTAAAGTAAATATTTCTGGACAAATCCTTACACTGTGATGTTAAAGCATGTAAAATATGTTATTCTAACTGCTGTAAAAATGTTGCAATTTTATCTCTTGCCATTTCTGAGAAAAAGGTACAGTTGGGTAAAGTTGATGAACTTAACATGGCGGAGATGGGGTTTACCCAGCCCTCTTAAAATGTTTCAAAATGTTCTTTTGAAACTTTCCATTAATTTTATCTATAGGAATTTTTACGAGGGATTTGTTTTCTTATGTTTTTATAAAATATGACGTACAAAATGTACAGATTTAATGAAACTTCAGAATGAGCATAGTAGATAGCTGAAGTGTGAAGGTCAAGGGTTCTGGCCAATCGCGGAGTTTGGGGCGGTTATCTGAAGATGTATCTTGAATACACGTAAGACCCCCTTAAAATGTTCTCCGTCCAAAGCACCCCTCCTTAGGAGTTACCCGTCGTGTAAGTTAGCCTTAACATATACACACATACAAACTTAAAGATTGCTTTAAGCTATTTTAGCAATAACTTCATTTACATTCATAACAAAATACAAATTCGAAATAAGTTAAATGATTTTTAAAACAAAATTAAGAATATTTGTATTAGAGATTTTCTTTCTTAAGAACAGTATTAACTTTCAAAATGAAAATTTGAGCAATTTAATGAACTAATGTAAATAATAATAATAAAAAAATAAATATACTGCGATCAATTAAGACCTCTGGCTTAATATATTTATAGGTATTAGTTATATATATATCAAACATGAGAATAATTTCATTACATGTACTGTGCAATGACACCTACCACCACCACCACCCCAACCCCTGAAAAAAAATAATGAACCTATACGATAGTCAATTGGTCACAAAAATAAGTTGTTTAGATAGGCTGATAATTTTATGATATCTTTCATTCAGTAAAAATTAGAATTTTTTTCAGGATCTATTTCTTATTTAACTTTTAAAGGGCGAATACAAACGATATTGTTTAGTCGTCTCGCTCGATTTTCTGTGTCAAGTTTACCTAAGCTATCAAATTTGTTGTTCTACTCTTAAAATTGAGAAAGTTAGCAATTTGGGTCTGAATACATATTAAGCTCTGCGACTGGGTAAATGAATATGACAATGCGCAGAAGGTACTCAAAAATGTGTTCAATGTTAAGACAATTTTCTTATACGCTTATCTACAGGAAACATAGTTTTGATCATCAAAAGGGACTCAAGTGGGGATCTCATGGCTGTATCGGTTTGCTCACCGATCCCTGCCAACCGCCAACGAGCTGTGAGGTCTCGGGATCGAATCCCGTTAACACATCCCCCCCCCCCGTTCTTCTGTGTTTTTACTTTTGTTGTGTTCTTCAATGTTTGTTAATAAATGTAAAACGGATATTCAGGGGTATAAGACCGTTTTAGAGATTGCAGTGAGAAACCTCAAGCAAAATTCTCAATCCAAACAAACAAATAAAGGAAATCAAGCCGTGTGTACTAATTATTTTTATGTGTCTTTAAAGATGAGCTCTTTTTGAAAAATTAATCCGAGAGAGTTATTTACAAGATTAAAATAGGAAAATTGACATATTCGAATACGTTTTTCGAATGTGTGTAGAAATATGCAATCGTTAACCCTTTGAGCGCAATGGGATGTATATTATTCCATCTAATTTTAGCATTTTCACCGTCGGTCTCAAAAATATATAAGCATTAGTCAATTTCCTTAGTTTCATTTCACGATAAATATAGTTTACTTTTATAAAATACTAATGCTTTTAAAATAGTGCTAGAATCATCCAGCATGTTTGAAGGATATTCATTAAGGAATTTATCAGTTCTTCTTAAAATGATTGGATTGTATATTAACACAAAGCTACTCGAGGGGTAAGTTGAGCGGAGGACTTTTTAAGGTCTTCACAAAATGAATGTCGGAAATATGTTTTCTTATTACAAACAACTACAAAAACTAAAGAATATGGCAAGAACGTTGTTGTTGTTAAGGCAAAGCTACACAAGGGCTATCTGCCAAAGGGGGAATGACCTTTGGGAGGATGACATTTTAAGGGGTACTAAAGCGTATTCGCGTTACATCTGGAGAAAACCGCTCCAAACTCCAGACCGACGGCGAAAACAGTTGCCCTTGAAAGGATTGAATTAGCTATCAAATATAATTAACTTATATTTTGAAAATTCCTCTCCAGTTTGAGCCGACATAAGTTATTTAGGGTTTTGAAAAAGGCTGATTCTAATTAAAATGAAACTTGTGTATGTATCTGTGACTTTTTAAAAATATGTTTTTATTTGTAATGGTAAAAATTTAAAAAAATATAATCTGTTAAAGTACCTTATCTATGAGCCTCCCCCCCTTAAAAAAGAAAGAAAAAAAAGGAGACGTGGAAATATATCAAAAACCTAAAGCCATGGCTTTGTTTACAAATTTTCTATAATTTAAGTCGCTGCGTCATTTGTAATTTATGCTCTATTCTTTGAAATGGAATGAAAATTTAGTATTCAATGCTTCTGACATCCCAAATTCAAATATCCTTATAAAGAGCATGTTGAGAGATTTATCACTAAACTATCAAAACTTAAACAGCCGCATACAGGAATCGCCTGTCACTCATTAGATCACTAGGCATCAAATCTTGCTCTCTGCTTTAATATTTACGTAAGAAAGCAGTCATTATACATTAATGACAAAAATTAGAACATAAGAGGCATTTAGCGAAGTAAAAGGACGCCTTTTTGACTGAGCGTCAACTGAAATCCAAATCCCCTTTCTTTTCTATGATTTTATTTTATTGGGAGATTTATCCAGGAGTTAAAAAAATAAAATTGTTGTTTTCGTGAGATCTACTTACTCCATTCCTGTTTTGTGGTGTTTTCGTTGTGATCTTGGTGTTCATCTAGAAAGAAAAAAAAAAAAAGAAAAGAAAAGAATAGATTAACAATGAAAATAGCTGAAAGAAAATATACTGAAATACAGAGGCAAATGATATATGTAAGTGTTTTTATCAGTGGTGTGTCTACAAAAACGATCTTGCTTTAGATGTAAGCTGCTGGAGTAACAAGCGAATTTTATAACTGTTACTTTAAAGCTTGAAAACGCACTTAAAAAATACCAAGTATACTATCATTTAAAAAGTTGTTGTTGATGTTACTAAAGTCCTCTGGCTAACCACGGAGCGGCTCTAAATCCTCCATATCGTATAGGCCGATGAGCAAAATGGAGCGGCTTCCATTTTATTGAACCGGGAGGAAGACATACTTAGTTCGGGATTTCCTAATTCTGAACCAATCCCAGATGAGAGACTAGCACCCGTATCGGCACCGCTAGAGGTATCGTCTCAACATGGAGGACGGAGCCACGACAGTTTTTATGCGCACCAGCTCCTTTTATCTTATGCGGTCCCACAGCAGTCCAGTCTCGAGATGGTTTTCACTCCAGCAAGTACTGACTATGGTAGGCGTCGCTTCACTTTCGGCGTTCTTATGGGAACCGGGATTAAGCCAACTCGGCCACTGCAGAACATCTAACGGATGTATATGTTCATTTCGGCGGGTTCTTAATCCCATAACACTTTTGAATCACTTCCCAAAGACGGCTATGTTAAACGCACGATGGGCGTTATTACCTATGGGCCATCGGGTCCACTGCAATATTTGCGGAATCTATCGTTAGCTGTTGAGAAATACATCCCCAAAAAAGGGACACTATAGGCATAAATGGGTTAAAGCCATCCGGGTAACATACCTATATGTCTTCTCGGCTGCGTGGGCCGTTGAGATCACGTCGTTCCGTATACGTCCTGAATCCATCGATTCCATATCACTGGCAGCTCGTGGGTTATTTAAAAAAAATAATTTCGAAAATTAAATATGCAGATACAACGCACCTTACAAGTTAAAATATATTTGCATTTCCAGCAGTTAAAGAAAAACGCTGCACGCAACTAAAAGAAAACAAGTCATCTTTGGTCTTAAATTTCGTCGCCAAGATAAGTTTTAGCAAAAATATTGTCTTGTTTTTTTATTTCAAAGGATAATATTGAAAAATGTCATTGTTGTAGCTCCGGAACATATTTGTTTGACTCCCATCTTAATTATTTACACTAGTTCGTAAAAAATACTGTAGTGACAAATCATAAAAATTAAGAAAATAATAAGAAAATGAAAAAAATAAATGGATTAACTAACCGAACACAGCTAGCCAAGAGAGAAACCGGAGGAGATAACAACAAAAAAAATCTGCTGTGAGCACAATAAAATTGTGCGGACGGAAGCGCCTCGCTTCCCCCGCACAACTGCTCCCACCCACTGCTCTCTCGGCGTCTTTCCTCAGAGACCGGTTGAAAGGGCCACTCGGTCGATCGCACGTGCGAGCGACGAAAGACTATGCTGTAGTAACCTACGATACAGTGCGTTAGTTATAATAAACGCGTTTAATAATAGTGGGGGGGTGGGGGGAGAGTAAAACGCATGTTTTAATTTCACAAAAATCTAGAAGTGTACTTAATATATATATATTTTTAAATTTAATTTGTCAACGTGTTTATTCTTTAGTTTTTCCTCTGGGAGTTCACGTGCTCATGTGCTCAAATGGAGGAGCCGCCACTGTATCCATATTCTGCTGAGAGTCATTGGAACTCGATCTACGCGAGCAGCAATACTATGATAGGATAAACCGCCATCCTTACAATTCGACCTTTATCAAAGTCAGAAGCGTGCTGATACGCATTTCTCCGTCTTACACGAGGCATCACGACAACTGTTCAGCAGGCAACAGCGTTCGAATTCAATTTGTGTGTGTGAGAAACCGGCTGTACAATTTCCCCATTTAAACACATTGTAGGTGTCGCTACCGGCGCTTCCGGCAGGGGCGGCCCTAGGGCCGGACAAACCGGACCCCTGTCCGGGATGGCAAGTTTTAGGGGCGGCATTTTAGCTCGAATTTGAAAAATACATTTCGTATTAGAAAAAGAATTGTTAAAAAATATTCCGAAGAATATCATTCTATATAACTTTACTAGCTGATGTACCCATCCGTCATTGATGGGTTTTTACTAACCGCGCGAAATTTCGTTTGCATTGTAGTAGTACAAAAAATGGAATTAACATACTGGCAGAAATATAGAAAACAAAGTTATAACTCTTGTGCATTGTTCAAAGATTACAGGTTAGAGAGTAAACAAATTACTGAGACAAACTGCCAATATAGAAAATATTTTACATTCAAAATTAACGTTTTCTTTTAGTGGATGAGCTTCCTACATCAAGAAGTCATTTAAAGTTGCAAAAGAAGATGCTAGTAATGAATATTAAACTGAAAAGAGAATATCTGGAAAATTCTTTGTAATAGCAAGTAGCCGATATTTGACGCTGCAACGTCCGTTTACTTGATGCGCGAAAAACTTTATCAAATTTTACGGCATACCTCAAAAATAATTCAAATTTGTAGAAAATTAAAAACCTAAAATTTTAATTTACCAACCGCCTACTATTTAACAAAACTTTCAAAACTTTCTCAAAATAATATATATATATATATATATATATATATATATATATATATATATATATAAATGTTAACTTAATCTCATCGATAGTAACTGAATTTTGTTCTATTAACTTTAGAAATTTCAATATTATGCCTGTAAAATTTTTGCACAATTTTCTCAAAATTTAAAAAATAATAATAATTAAAAAAAAAAAAAGAAATCGACGTAATTTGTTTAAGTCGAACAGCCACCTATTGTATTACCTCCAGACGCCTTAAATTGACGCACTCCCACTCTCTTCCTGCAACCTAAAATAGAAAAAAAAAAAAAAATAGAATGAAACTTTTGCAAACCCTTTCAATTTATTCAAATCTTTTAAAAATTTCGATGATGCCATCATATAGCCTAATTTCATTCTGTTCTCTTAATCTGTTTTTGATGTATGCCAGAACAAACTTTTAAAGCGATTTTTACAAAATCTCAAAGTCTATGAATTATTTATAACAATTTTGTTATCTATTGTTTCAATTAACTTACCATTCAATATAATTCCAAATTTCATTCTATTCTATTGAGCCATTTTTTAACAATGAGCGAACATACATTTACACACAGTTTTCAAACAACAGTTTTAAATCTCAAAACTTTCAAACGAATTAGAAATATTTTAGCAACTTTTGGTGCCATTTTAAATTTCATTCGGTTGCATGGTCGTAGCCAGCGGGGGGCAGGGGCGGGGGCAGCTGCCCCCCTAAAATGAGCTAGTCATTGGGTCTGATTATGACAAACCGGGAGGAGGAGCAGTTGGACTCCATGATCTCCTTGTCTTGCCCCCCTCCCCGCCTAATGAAAATCCTAGCTAGGCCCTTGTTCAGTTTTCGCATAGATTTTTCACAAGATTTCCAGTTGGATTCAAATTACTGTTTTTTAATGAAATTCAACAAGCCAAATATTATCCCATATTTCTAGATTGCATTCCTGATGCCAAAAAATTGAACAGATCGCATTCTTGGTAAGATATAAAGGTATTGACAAATCTAATTCCAATGAGGCTAGGATTATTTAACTCTCTCAAAGAGTTCATGTTCCTATGCTCTATTATTATTTGGTACAAAATCTTCAATAGCCTGAATCCATTAAGAAAGGTATTGCAGTCAAAAGACAACGATTTACCACCTGCTCTAGAACTCTTAAGAAACTGTAAAGATTTTTTGAAAGGATCTTCGATTTTATGTGATTTTTAATGAAATGTTCTGTTATGCAAGAGAACTGTCCGACGAGATAATATTCTGGATAACACTGAGTTTAAGCAGCCACGTAACATATTAATTTTGATTGCGAATCACGAGATGATCTGGTGAAAGATCCTATAAATTAAAATTTAAGATAGTTTTATTTTTTTACAGTAAACAAAGCGATTAATACCTTAGAGTGCAGATTTAATTTAATGAGTACTCAATGTAATTATTTTAAATTTTTGCACGGCATAAAGGAGTTAAAAGACACTCCTAAAAAGTGCTAATTAAACATTGTAAAACAGTGTAACAGTGTGAACACTCAGGGAGCGATTTGCAGAGTTCGGGCCCTGGGCAAAAGCTTCATTGGGGGCCCTTTCTTCGAAAACTTTTTCAAAATTTACAAATTTTTAAACTTAAAAGAACAATTTGGGGGCCCTCTTTTGGTAGGGGGCCTGGGCGCTTGCCCCGAATGCCCTCCCGGAAATCAGGCCCTGTTAACACTGTTTATAGTGTAAACAAATAGAGTTAATACTGACCGATGGGGAATCGGGGAATATAAACGCGCTTGATCTAGTAAATGAAATAGTGTCAGTTACGGCCTTATTAGGCAAAAAGGAAAGCCCAATTAAAATTTTAAAGCTAATTTCAACTATAGATTTTACACATTTATAGATATCACATCTTGCTATTGCTTCGAGAATTTCGCTTTCTTGGCCGATAATTGTGGCAAGTGCAGAGAAGAGTTTCTCAATATTAAAGTTAACTAAAAATTTCTTATGTTTCAGAACTCCTCCTGCTGATAGGTTAAATAATTTAACTACATTGGCTATCGAACATGAATTAGTTGAAAAATTGATTTAAGAGAAAAAGTCAGGTATTTTGCGGAATTTAAATTCAGAAAAAAAAAAAAAAAAAAAAACCTCTTTATTTTTCTCTCTTTCTTTTGGTTTTTAGCTTAATGTGTGGTTTTTAATAAATATGGTTTTTCTTATGCTGTGTTTTGTTTAAAGAGCTATTCCAGTTATATAGGCATGAAAACAGTAGTGAACAATTAATTTATTTCTTTTAATAGTAATTTTACTGTTGGGGGCGGCATTTTATGTTTTTGTCCGGGGTGGCAAAACTGTTAGGGCCGGCCCTGCTTCCGGCGAAATTCATCTTTGAAAATGGGCAAAGGCTTCGTACATTTCGAAAACTAATATCTGTAAGCCGTAAAATAATAATATCCTCAAAGCACTGCGGGTTCAAGAATTATTCTTACCTGTTTCACACATAACTTTAACGGTTGGACCTTTCTGAAAGGCGCATAGGGAATCCTACGACGAGACATTTTAAGTACTTTCGAGTCTTCGCTAGCCTCAGGCCCCGATTATGACGGTCTTACTTACCTCTTACGTGTACCATCCTTTTCCTTGGCTTGAAAGCCAAGTCTGAAGAAATGTAAAGTTTTACATGACCTCCCCCCCCCAGGGTGCAAATTGACGGGGGGGATGCCGGGGATCGTCCCCGGCTGAAGAATGTAATATCCCTGGCTAGAGAAATATTAATGGATCCCTGCCAGGGATACTATTTATCCCCTGCTGAAGAAATTTTAAACTGGTGAAGGAAGATTTGGGATTGAAGTCAAGAAATCAAAATGAAGGTGGTATGTCATCGTTTGTTACTATACTCTAAGGCGACTGCCTTAAAATTTCGTCTCTTTTCTAGGCTAAAAACCCTCAAGGGTGGCTTCCAATACAGGTACATTGTATGTAGCTTGTGTATCTGTGATTCCATAGTGAAATCTATGACTTTTGTTTGTATATAAGTCAGTTCCCACACGTGTCGGCGACTGCATTTGTCAAGTAATATCATGTGAGGGAAGCATTTGCACCTTCTCTCCTTCTTCTTTTCAAGTGCCCCCCTGGAGAATGTTTACTTTCAAATGTCCCCCCCTTGGAGAATATTTACTTTCAAACGTCCCCTCCTGGAGATAATGTTCAGTTCGCACTCTGCCCCCCCCTCCCAACTTAATACAGGTAATGGCGTCGTCCCAGAACCCGCGGTAACCCCAGAATGGGGTGGGAAATGTTGGGGAAGAGAAGAGAGATTTACGACTATTTCTCCTCATCAAGGTCAGTAACGAGATCGGGGATTACAGAATTCAACTTAGCGATAGTCCCTCCTCCCCCTCTCAGAGCTCTCTTATCAATTCTGTGCTTCAGCGCCTTCCTGTCTTCAAAATACAAAAGCCGAATGGGATGGAAGAATCACTTGTTTATGTCTTCGAATTCAAAGCGATTTTTCTCAATACTTATGAAAAAGCTATTGGTTCGATATAAACTGAAACTTTTTTGAGGGAATTTTAAATCATACTCATTCTTATGAAAAGAAAATTAATGAATTCTTCTGTAACTTTAAAAGTACGAAATTATAATAATCGAACAAAAATAAAAATACTCATTATAGTTAAGTAATCACTATAGTAATTATACAGTTTAAATTATATGCTTATATAGATATTCATTTACATTACACGACGCACAGGAAGTACAGCAAGGGGGCTAATAGGGCCAAAATTTTTGATTATCATATTTATTTAGTCTAATCAAATGGATATGCCCCCTTCATTTAACTTATGAACAGCAGTTAGCTGTGGCATTACAAAACTTTTGCCCCTCTCCCGAAATGTGTTTCATATTGCCAAACCTAGAAAGAAAATGAAATATACTATAAGAATTTTTTTTTTATCAGCAAATAATCTCTCCCCTCCTCCCCCACCCAAAAAAAAAAAGAAAAGAAAAAACCTCGAGTGTAGTCCGCTTTAATAATAAATACTCTAAGTAGACAATTTGATACAAATACATATGAATTATTAATGTAAGCAGAAATTACATTTTTAGAGAGATTAATTAAAAGGTTTTTGTAGATATTGTATAGCGAAAAGTTTTTCCAAGAATATATTTTCCTTGGAATAAACTATAAATTTTGACTTCCTTTAACTAAAGACAAACTTTAAAACAAAATACTGATTACGATAAGTTTCATCAAATAAATTATGCATTTAAAATAAATGCTTGAATTCAAACTAATACCCGGAATAAACGTGCATTTCTTAACACTTTTTATTTAAATATTTTTATTTTATTTTGGTGATTTCAAAGTTAAATTCATAAATAAAGTGAATTGCAGAAACTTTGAAAAGTGCTTGAAGAAAACAAGATGTTGATGGGTGATTTCTTTTCCTCTTCTACAATAAAGAAACAGTATCCCCGCAATTATTTAATATTGTTGATTTGTTCAGGCAAAGCATACTAGGGCTATCTTCCAAAGAGAAAAATGTTTTGAGCGAGCACGTTTTAAGGGGGCGTAACGAGTATTTACGTTACATCTGGGGAAAACATCCCAAAACTCCAGATCGACAACTGCGTAGGAAGGCAGAACGCTGGAACTTCATGCTTTGGCCATCGGACAATGTTCATTAATTATTTAATTATTAATATTTTATAACGCATTTTACAATTTAACAGTGCTTTATTCGATGTATCAAGTTGCGCTGTTTTTAAAAGCACGTTTTGTAAATATTTAAACGATTTTAATACTTTAAATCTATAAAGTTTTAATATAGTATCTCTGATCGGATCATTTTTCTTTCAACACAAGGAAACCCGTAAAAATTTAACCCTTTGAGGCGCAACCCTCTCCCAAAGCTGAAAAAAGGGCAGTCGTTGCGCACAGCCAGCTGCGTCAAAAAAAGGGTCTCTAGATCTGTGGCACGCGATGAACGTTTCGATCGTCCGCCATCTTGCTGTTAGTTAAGTCAAGCGATGGCAACGGCTGCCCTTTTTTCAGCATTGGGCAATCTATCCGGCTGTTCTCGCATTTTTCCATTTTTCAGCAGATGTCAGTGCTGCTAAAAATAATCGTGACAATTTTTTTACGGGAAATGACGAGCTAAAAAGTAAAGGATTCTCGTGGAGCTATGTCACCCGCAACTATTTTTATAGAAATCAAATCTATTCTTCGTGACTGGCAATAGTCAAAACGTCAGAGTTTGGTGTTCCCAGAGCGGGAACACTGCGCCTATTGAAAAGGGAAAATATTATTAACATTCGCTCAACAAATAAAACATTTTTCCATAAAATATTTTGTATTGCATTAAAAACTATAAATAAATAAATAATTTAAAGAAACTCTAATAATTAGAAAACATTTAAAACCACAACCTATTGGAAATGAGAAAAATTGTTTAAACCAAACGCTTAAAAAATAATCTTGTTTAAATTAAGCTAATCTGGCAGTGAAAAGTTTCTTTTTAATAAATATTTTGTCAAGACACAGACTGCAGTTTCTTTTTGTATTTTTAAGTGGAACGGCTAAAATACGGTTAACTACCTCCCCGATATCGATAGTTCATATGTATAATATGCTTAGGAAATCCTGATAACAATAGCTTTCTAAAGAAATATTATCACTGTTCCCAGACCTACTGAAATTTTGGAGGTGCACAGGAAACATTTGAGGGGGGCACATATCGAATTTTAAAGCAGAAAGGGGAAGTTTCTTTAAAATTTCAAACATGTTTATTTTTTTTTAAATTGACTAAGTTGTTCGGGGGGGGAGACACAGAGGGGAAATGTGCCCCCCTCAACGCTACGCCTATAGGTCATATGTATTGTATGCTTAGCTGTGACGTAGCTACACTGGGTGACATCCGGGGCGGATATAAGTGGTGTCACCCCCCATATGAGCATTTTTGCCCCATACATGCGATATTTTTGGAATTTTTGCTGTACAAGCCTTCGGGTGTCACCTTTTTGAGGGTGACACCCGGGGCGGACCGCCCCCCCTCGTCTTGCTACGCCACTGATGCTTAGGATAACAGTAGTTATGAAGGTTTACCTCCGCACCAGACCTACGTAACTGCACCAAAATTTACGCCTTTACTCCAAAACAAGAGAAATTTGGGCATAAGATCCATTCTAATGCCTTCCTCACGTATGTTACAAAAGAAAGAAATTGTGTGTCCAATATTTACTAAAAATGAATCATGTTGGCGTTTTTTCCGCACACCTTTCGCCCCCACTTTTAACCACACCCCAACGTATTACCGTATTTTCTAACTTTTACTTTCTACAGATCGCTTATGAAAACCAGGCATGTAGACAGAAAAAATCTTTGGGGAATGCGCAAAAGATGGTAAAGGTAGAACATCTCATAAAAAGGCTTAATTACTGATATCCAATTAACAAAAATTAAGGATTTTTTTTCTGGAGGGGGTCGAAGGCATGCCCCTGTGGTCACCCTTTGGCTTGGCTACATGCCTGATGAGAACAAAAATAAGAAAAGAACGTATAATGATGAGGGATATCCAGGGCCAGCCTTAGGCAGGGGCAAACGCCCAGAGGCCCGCGATTGGAAGCTCCGCATGAAAATTTAGTTTCCGAAAAAATATATGAATTATAAATGCAACATTTGTCTGTTATGTTATTATTTTTTTCCGTACATTTTAGTAATTAGTCGAATTGAATTAAACTCTTCCTTGCCAACTTTGTAAAGCTGCTTTACAAATTTTCTTGAAACTTGAGTAATAGTAATGTAGATTAATTAATATTTTTACTGATTACTGCATGTCTTAATCCATCGGATTTATGATATGTTGCACTGCAATATTACGTTCAGACGCCCATGTTGCATAAATGTTCAACAGCACCGATAATATTTTTTTTTTAAACTTGCGGGGGGGGGGGGGTGGCTTTTAACTTAGGTTGTCAGTTATTATGCAATAAGAAGAAAATAGTAAAATAATCCAAAATTTCACTCTACTAATCGTTAGGGGTGGAGTGGGTATATGAGCCCACCCCCTCTTCTCCTTTGTCTAAGCATGACTTTTTTGTTAAGATAATAATTCTTAATCAGAATGTTTAATTTTTATTAGCATTCTTTCACTATATTATGATGAAAGTTTGATGATGGGGCACAAATGAAAGTCATTTAAAGCAGTTCTTTTAAGAAAGCACACAGTTTATCACCCGCTGTTAACCTTTTTACACACCGCATTGAGATCCAGGCACATTTTAAATTAGTCCCCCCCCCCCCAATATTGTGTTTTCTAATGCGTTAGCGAAAGGTTATTAGTCATTTAAATGGGGGAGAGGGACTTTTTTATATAATTTTTACTGTGTTTCCAATTGGGAACATGGGTCATTTCTGACTATAATTTACATTGGTTTCAAAAACTGAATATACTGATGGGTATTTTAAATAATAAATGAAATACTAAGACTTAATAAAAGATTTATTTTTGAATTTCAGTAAAGATATGAATTAAGTTTGAAGAAGGGGAGGGTGCATCAAGATAGCTCTGTAAATATTTATGAAAAAGGCTATTTTTATGACTTTTTTCCAGTTTCCCAGTCATGATAGAAATGCAACTTCTATTTTAAAAAATGAAGTCAATTTTTAACTTTATCTGCTAATTTTTTCAAGTCAATACTGATAAAATTTCATTTTTGAATAAATTTTTAATTCGATGTTCCCAGTTAGGAACATTGGACGCAGGGGCGTAGCCAAAGGGGGGGGGTCATAACCACCCTTCATGAGGAATTTTTTGCTATACAAAATGTATATTCTTCACTACATTATCATACACTCGTATACATATCTATGAGTTGTAGTTGTCTTAACCCCCCCCCCATGAAAAATTTCTGGCTACGCCCCTGTTGTACTGTAAAGGGTTAAAAGAATCAAGTAACAACAAAAAAATTGAGAATGTCCACTCATAAGACGTATTATCATTATTATAAAAACCAGACCTGTAAGAGCTAAAGAACATTCAGCATAAATCTTTAAAATGCAATATTTTTTTAAGGTCTTTTGAAATGAAAGATGAATCAGGATAATTTGTCATGCAATTTCTGTGCTTCTCAAAGTGTTTTGTTAAACTTACTCAGTATTTACCTATTGGCTTGTCCGAGAGTAGAGCTTGTATAGTAACATTGTGTATTCTTCTGAGTATCGCTAACTAAACTAAGTGAGTAAACTAAGTTTGTTTTTGAAATTTGTAAAGAGTTCGATCCCCCCCCCCCCCAAGAAAAGTCTTAAATTCTCTCATAACGAAATATTTAATATAATGGGCACCGTTAATAACATTTTTCAAGATACAGTAACTAAAAACTAAAAAAAAGAAAAAACATGAACGAAAATTTTCTGCAATGTGATGAAATAATAATGCATAGTAAGTATATTGTATAGTGTGTAAGGAAAATCAACACTAGGGGTGTCTGTTCTTGGAGAGGATGCCTTGAGCGAGGTCACTTTTAAGGGGTTCTAACGCGTATTCACGTTATATTTCGAGAAAACCGCCCAAAAATGTAGGCCGTCAAATCGACACCCGCGGGTAGACAAGAACCTTGGTTCTTCACGCTTCATGCATCTACCAAATTCACTGTGCTATCCACTCGCCCACATGTCAGGACCGTTACAGAATAAAACCTGCCTTAAGTAAATCCTTAACTAAGCATAAACTTATTATTTAAGAAAGTATTTCTTGGTCCAGTGAACAAACACTTAGTCCATTTCTATATAATTTTTATTCAACGGAAAATGAAGTAAACAGAAAGTCTTAAACAAAAGTATGTCTTTCTATTTAAGACAAGTTTTATTATATAACAATAAAACTTAATTTCATCTATACCCTATTTACTTTTCGATTAAAATTATTTTTAAATGAAATTTAGTGTAATATGTATTGGCAAATCCAAAATGTTCAGTTAAATACTATTATGTACCTTCATAAACATGTATAAAATCATAAAAAACTCTTATCGTTATTTTAACGTTTAAATCCTACTTTAATAGATACGTGTATCGACTAAACGTATACATTAATTTAGCATTTTAGTCGATATATGTATCGACTTTGATAAATATATCTTTTCAATAACTTGCTTAAAAATATACTGCCTTGTAAATGATGACAGAAAGCATGTATGTAGGTTTAATGAATGTTTGATAAAATAATATTTATTTGACTTCGATGCTCTACTTGTGGTAAACGAAATCTCATTGTGAAATAAATTTGGATCTCCGTACTCGAAGAAAAGAACGCATAAATCAGAGTTTTCTTCCGAAAGAAAACACATTCAACGGAAATCTCTTTTTTCAGTGAAACGGCTTCGATTTAACAATAGCCGTGCGTGACCCCCAAACTTGACCCTGGGTGGACTTTCTTAAGGGACCATCTACAGGATTTTTGTTGCCCAAACAGCATTTTGAGAGGAATGGTAGAATCGGGAAGAAATAAGGGGGGCATGAAGGGGAAAGTGGTTTTTGACAGTTTGGCGGGCTGGCTGCGCGGAGAGTGAGACTAAACCACAGGTAATTCGTGTATATTAACTCTCTTTTACAAACATAATTTTTCAGTAAATCACCTTATATAACTGTAACCTAATTGCTCGTGTTTAATCACCTAAGATCTTAGAAATATTGCAAAATTCTCGAACACTTGCTCTACTCTGAAAAAACACTCAAAATACTGGTGTTAAACGATAAAGTAAATAAAAAACTTTGTAAAAAACACACATAAGAAGTAAAAGGAAAAAGGATACGCGTTTCGTTCAAAAATTGTTTTGAACTTCTTCAGTCCAAGCTCTTCGACGTAAAGAACACAGGGAACTGAAAAGAGAAAAAAACAAGCAAGATGTTGCCACAAGGGGCAAAGAAAAGTCGAACAAAACCACGGAGAGGGGAGAAAAAAAATTAAAAAGGGGGATAGAAAGGAAAGGAAAGAAGCACAAAAAATACAGAAATAAAAAAGGAATAAAGAAAAAAATAAAAAAAGGGAACACACAAGTACAAACACACACACACAAAAAAAAAACAGAACAAACAAAACAAAAAACAAATAGCACACGAATTTTTTTTTTTTTTTTTTTTTTTTTTTAAACCACGAACAGGACAGCACAATAAATATATATATATAAATATTTCTTTTAATATATTTTTTTTTAATTTTTAATAAAAACGAAAAAGAAAGACAGTAACACACGTACATACACATTAAAGAAACAGGGGGGGAAAGGGGGGGTAGACGAAGAAAGTGAAAAGAACCTTACAACAGCAACTTCCAAGCAGAATGAACGAAAGGAACGGAAGAACCATCGTTCACAAGACGATCTAAGTGCTGGGTGATTGAAAAACCTTCCAAAAAATCCAGATGGGACAAAGACTGAGGAGTGCACAAAATCTTAGCCTTAGAAAACTGAAATCGATGATTGGAATTCCAACAATGTGAGGCAATAGAAGATTTGGAAAGTTCGTGCTTAGAGACATATCTCTCATGCTCTTTGAGCCTAAATTTGAGAGCTCTTCTGGTCTGACCAATATAGCCCAAATCACAAGATTCACAAGGAATATAATAAACACCCCAACGGTTCTCAGTTACTTTATCGTTTAACACCAGTATTTTGAGTGTTTTTTCAGTTGTTTTGTTTATTTGGACTATTAACACTCACTTTTGCTCTCTCTTTTCTTCCTTCCTTCTTCGTGTGCTTTTTCTTGCTTATTTCTTTTCTGTTTTTGTGTTTTCTGTATGGATTCATCTTTGTTTAACCGTTTTTCCCGTTTACGATTGAAACGTTCTCGTTTCTTGAATCATTTAGGTTTTCTTGTTCGATGCAAACGCAGTAATGTCATTCCTAAGTTCATTGACATTAAGTGCAATATTCACGGTTCTTCTCGTGTTGATAAGGCTCTGAATAGGTCTAAACGGGCGGTTTTACGGGCTTTTATTCAGGATGTTCGTTATAAAGTTTCGATTCTTGAATCTGATCTTTATGATCTCCATTTGCTTTTGAGTAAGTCTTACCCTGCGTTTGCTAACTGGGAAAAACGGAATTTCGCTTATATCGAACAACGTTCTATTTCTCACAGAGCTACTTTGGATAAGAAATTCCAAGCTCTTCTTCCGGTTAGGTCTTCCCTCGGTTCTGTTAGGCGTCTTGTTCAGGACACTGTTGTTAATTTGTCTTCACATGTTTTAACTGATTCTCAGAGAGATGCTCTTAGTTTAGGTTTGAATTTTTCTCGTGTTAGTAACGTTTCGGTTTCCAAACTTATTGCTCCTATGGAAAACTCCTTTAAAAATAGTAAACTCTCTTCTAACCAACTTGATACTTTGCGACATCTTATTGCTAATACTATCTCTTCAAATAATATGCATGCCAAATCTAACCTCTCTCGTTCTCAAAAAACTGCTCTCAAAGAACTTAATTCTAACCCTAATTTACTCATTACTAAAGCTGATAAAGGCGGCCAGACTGTTTTACTTGATAAATCTTCTTATGTTGATTGTATTAATAACATGCTAACCACTGGTCCATACACTAAATTAAATTCTGATCCTACTAACAGTCACCTTTCTGAAATTAAACACACTGTGAAGTCCTCTGTAATCTTAAATGCTCAAACTAAACGTTATGTTATTCCTTCTATTGCTAACTGTGCTCGTTTCTATGCCCTTCCTAAAATTCATAAACCTTCTCTTGCCTTTCGCCCCATTGTTTCTAACATTGGTACTGCTTCTTATAACCTTGCACGCTTCCTCTCGCATACTCTTTCACCTTTGACTGCTAGTAATACCCACACTGTTAAAAACTCTTATGATTTCGTTAACAAAGTTAAACTTCTTTCTCCTACTAATTGTAAAATGCTTTCTCTTGATGTTAAATCTTTATTCACTAATGTTCCTATCCAAGGTGCGATTGACTGTTTGGAAAAGCGTTTACGCGAGTTTCATTATTCTTCTATTGAGATTAAAGAGTTTATAGCTTTAGTAAGCGTTTGTATTAAACAAACTGCTTTCATTTTTAATGGCTCTTTCTATAAACAAACCGAGGGTCTTGCTATGGGTAATTCTCTCTCACCTCTCTTATGTGATATTTATATGCATTATTTTGAAGAGAAACTCTTCAAGGTCTTTAATTTTCCGTGCTGGGTCAGATATGTTGACGATACTTTCGTTCTAGTGGATTCCAATTGTGATATTTCTAATTTACTTTTGATCGTTAATTCTGTTGATCCGTGTATCCAATTTACTCTAGAAGAGGAGTGCAACAATTCTTTACCTTTTTTGGATGTTCTTGTTTCTAGGAATCCTGACGGTTTCTCTACTTCTGTTTTCCGCAAGCCCTTTTCTATATCTTTACCTCCTCATGTCCTATCTAATCATCCTTACCAGCAAAAACTTTCTGCTTTTTACACTTATGTGTTTCGTGCTATCAAAATTTGCTCTGATTCTTCTTCTCTTAATAATGAAATTAGTTACTTAAAATCCTTAGCTGTTTCTCGTGGTTTTAGCCCCTCTATTATTGATAAAGCTGTTTCTAAATTTAATAAGCCTAATACTTCTACTAATACTATTAATTTTCACAACGAATTAATTGTACTACCTTTCTTTTCACCTTTATGCTACAAAATTTCTAAACTTCTCAAAAATTTCGGTTTCAAAGTCATTTTTAAACCTGTTAATAAACTTAAATTTTCTTCCCTTAAAGATCCTATTCCTACTGAGAACCGTTGGGGTCTTTATTATATTCCTTGTGAATCTTGTGATTTGGGCTATATTGGTCAGACCAGAAGAGCTCTCAAATTTAGGCTCAAAGAGCATGAGAGATATGTCTCTAAGCACGAACTTTCCAAATCTTCTATTGCCTCACATTGTTGGAATTCCAATCATCGATTTCAGTTTTCTAAGGCTAAGATTTTGTGCACTCCTCAGTCTTTGTCCCATCTGGATTTTTTGGAAGGTTTTTCAATCACCCAGCACTTAGATCGTCTTGTGAACGATGGTTCTTCCGTTCCTTTCGTTCATTCTGCTTGGAAGTTGCTGTTGTAAGGTTCTTTTCACTTTCTTCGTCTACCCCCCCTTTCCCCCCCTGTTTCTTTAATGTGTATGTACATGTGTTACTGTCTTTCTTTTTCGTTTTTATTAAAAATTAAAAAAAAAAAATATTAAAAGAAATATTTATATATATATTTATTGTGCTGTCCTGTTCGTGGTTTAAAAAAAAAAAAAAAAAAATTCGTGTGCTATTTGTTTTTTGTTTTGTTTTCTCTTTTTTTTGTGTGTGTGTTTGTACTTGTGTGTTCCCTTTTTTTTATTTTTTCTTTATTCCTTTTTTATTTCTGTATTTTTTGTGCTTCTTTCCTTTCCTTTCTATCCCCCTTTTTAATTTTTTTTTCTCCCCTCTCCGTGGTTTTGTTCGACTTTTCTTTGCCCCTTGTGGCAACATCTTGCTTGTTTTTTTCTCTTTTCAGTTCCCTGTGTTCTTTACGTCGAAGAGCTTGGACTGAAGAAGTTCAAAACAATTTTTGAACGAAACGCGTATCCTTTTTCCTTTTATTACTTTACTTGCTCTACTCTATTGTATCTTATTCAGAAATGGACGTGGCGTTATTTTTAAATCTTGAAATCAGAGTACAATCAAATGAATTCAAACGATTAATAAGTTTGTATAAATATTAAGAGTATATGATGAAAAATAAGAAAAACAACCAGCAGTATTTTTATAAACAACGAGAAAACTGCCTGATTTCTAAAATAGCTTAACATTTGCCCTAATTCTCTCTGATAAATTTTCTCTCTGAAAAATTCAAACTAAAGCTAGAGGTAAAACGACTTTTTAAAAAAATTGATCAAATCAGGGACTTACATATCTGTGGGCCTCCGACAAATGCCCGAATTGTTCAAGCGGTAACAATCTGTTATGTTTAAGAACTAACCCATTTTAAAACATATCGGATCAGTTCTTAAAAGTACTGCCTTAAAAGAAGATTTTCTGATCACACCAGTTATTTAGCTAAAATGAACGGGGGAAAATGGAATATGTAAAAGAATTTCATTCACTTAATGCTTCTTGTGTCTACATGAACAAGAATTCGTATTCATGATCAGAGCCCAATAATCTCATGGGCAAGCGGGGCAATAGCCCGGAGCCCTATAAAAATAGGGGCCTTCCAAATGTTACGGCTTTATGTTATGCATAGGAAAAATTCATAAACTTTAAAAAACTAAATTTCTTTTTTAATATCTATTAGATAATTGTTCAATTCTAGATTGATCGAAAAACTTATTTTCTGTTCTTCGTATTCGGTGTAAATGGTCTCTTAAGTCTCGGGGATTCGTTAATAAGACATTAAAATTGGTTTTGAAAATTTATCTACCTTTACATATATCTGCTAACTACAAAATATCCATCAGTTAACATTTTTTGCCTTATTTCATGATAGATATTTTCTGTTCTATAAAAAGGCATAATTGAAATTAACACCCCGTGCTTTAAATTTTTATTAAAATGTATGTTTTGAGAGATTAACAATTACAAAATATCTGTAAATTCGAATGTCCGCTTTTGTTTTATACTGTTGATTTACAAAAACTTTGCACAGACGTGACAAATACGAATTTATAATATTGCTAAAATTAAAGTTCATTGAAATGCAATTGTTTTCCCATTATCAATGCCTTATGTTTTATAGCATAAAAAAGGATTTTTTAAAAAAAAGTTTTGGGACGACAGCACAATTTTCTGGCATGGCAGAATTGGGAAGTGTCATCCCTGACTTTACACGGTTAAAAATAATCTGAAAATTCAGGATAATTCCAGCCTTAATTTCCAGGAAAATGTCCGCTTTCCCGAACAATAGTTAATTTTCCGTTAAACGAAGAAAAATGATTGCAATTTTTGGAAATTTCTTGTGAAAACGGTAAATTTCCGTTTTTGGTTTAGTTTGTGAGTAGTTTTGAGAAATGGATTTTCGTTGGACATTTTAGATGGATAAAAACATTGACACCAAACGCATTCTCATGAGTAATTAAAAATTAAACTATAACGTAATTATTAAAATTTAAACTATAATTAATTACTTTTTAAAAGAAGAATTCCATTTCATAAAAAAAGAGTATTTCAAGTCACATTCATAAATGTACAGGACTGGCTAGAAAATAATTTAAGTGATTATTATTAATATTACTTCAAACTGAGAACGGAAAATCAAGGTGTATTTTTTTTTATATTTTTAGCAGCCAAAGTATTTCTTTCCCGATTTTCAGTGTTTGCAGTAATCTGTATGGAAATCTAAACCGGTATGACAAATAGCTAAAGAGTAAATGTTTTTACTAACTACATAATGTTACGAATTTTCGGAGCAACCCGCTGCTCTGGGGCTTAAAATGTTTTAAAATTCGTATTCTACGCTTCAAATAGATAAATTTTGCTTTTTGTTGCATCAAAATCGGCCAATTAGAACCGGAGATACGGAGGTTTCGCTTTCCCGTATGTTTTTCTATGGGGCTTCTAGAAATCTCGAGAAATATTGGTCCTAGGGCTTAGATCTCTTCACCTTTGGGCACTTATTTTTGGCGCCAAATTTGGCAATATTTCGTCAAAAGTCGCCAAGCTTGGCGACTTTTTGGTCATTTGGCGCGATTTTCCCAATGGAGCCTGGAAGTTGTTTTTCCTGCATTAAAAACACATAATAACCTAACATTTCTCTTCTATGACGTAATCAAAATTCACGCTTTATCTGGAATCTTCGAGAAATATACTCTTCTAGAAGCTGCTCGCAGCTTCTCCTCTATAAATTCCTATCTCCTCTATAAATTTCAGCAGCGCGCTGCTCCGAAAGTTCAGTGCGAGTTGAACGCGCAGTGTGAGAGAGCGCCCGTATTGTGAAAGCTCTCTGAGCGAGTACGCTTGCTTTGTGAATTGATAGTGCTATAGAAGCGGTGTTTTAGCTTGCTTTATGAAGCTGTTTTTAAAGTGCTGTGTGTAAATTCTTCATTGCTGTGTCTTAAGGGATTGTGTACGATATCCCTTGAATATTTTCACCGAATTTTTGCCAGTGAAAGTGTTCTATTTTGTGTGAGAAATACAGCATTTGTGAGAGCTTCTGATCTAAGCGAACTGTTAAAGGCACATTACTGCTAGATTGTGCTTGTGAATTGTGTACAGCTGATTGTTGTACGAAGTTCTAGAAGCAATAAAGTTTGTGTTCCATCCTGACAAGTGACTTTTTACTTGAACTTTTTACACCAACTGGACTTTAAAACGACGAACCCCAGGAGTAACAGAGTAATTCCGCAACAATACATTTGTGAAAATCGAAATTAATTTCTTGCTAATCCAATAATTTGACTATGTTGATAATAACTAGACAACACTTTATCTCTAATTTTAAATCATGAAACGCATGAATTCCTCTCCCGCACGGAAACTAAAATAACCTTTACTTCACGCTTTGGCCAGTTCAGAACCAGTGTGGTGTCTAGTGGTTAAAGCAATCGTCTACAGGTATGAAGGCTCAGGGTTCGATCCTAGTGATGGCCGACTTATTTTATTTCGCAGTTTTTGTAAAACGGAAAGTTACGAGTCCAGAAAACGGAAAAATAATAAACAGAACGGACATTTTCTGGCAACTTTGCTGCCAGTCCTTTTTCCGTTAATTTACAGATATATTTTGAACAGTGTATGCGCTAATAATACAAACAGGTTTAAAGTATTAAAATTTAAAAAAAAAATTTTTAAATATATATACTTATTTGTAACAAGTAAGAAACACGTGTGATTCTTAAATTCAAATTTGGAATTCTTAAAAATATTTTATGTTGCGAAAACTCATCAGCAGTCAAAAATGCGGGTTAAAATGCTTATGTGATAGTATGGGGTTTCCAAAGTAATCTTCTGTCCTGAGGCCCCCATCTAAGTTTGATCAGAGACTCTGTTCACGATCTTTGAGATTTTGGTTGATATCCTTATCAGAAATCAATTTAATATTTCTTCAGTCAGGACCAATCAATGTTTCTCCAGCCAGGCACGATCCCCGGCTCCACGTCAATTCGCACCCTTGTATAATATCACACACACACGCAAACAAACAAAAGTTCGAAAGACTACTATTTAGGATTAAGGATACGATGCGAAAATTAAGTAATCTAAAGTGACACTTACTTCTATTTCCAGATATTTTTTTTCCAGCCATTGTAATCCTGCAACATTAATAAAATAAAGACTTACACAATTTATTAGCCTTACCTTCAAACAATAATCCTAATTTTACGTCTACTAATATTACTGAGCTGACTAATAATAAAAAAATTGTAGCTTACCATTAAGTCTTATTTAAGTCGAAACACGGTATACTTACCTTTACGTAGTATTTATTCTTGAGTTTTATAAAAATTATATAAATTTCAGAACTATAGCAGTTGGGTGTAATGCATAAAATAATGTAGCTATCTCCCAGGGCAAACCTAACCTGATAGTGGAGGTAAAGCTATAGACCGTGTGATTCCGCCGCTTTCAAATAGTTCTTTCTGTTTGTCCAGGTTATTGCAGAACTAGCACATTTTTCACCTATTAAGTGCTAAAATAAAGTGTATGTTATAAAATAATCGCATATTTGTGTTACTTGAATGCAGTAATCAAAAGGATTAAGAAATTAAGTCAGAAATCAGATGTAACGACTTCCCAGACGCTTGATCAATTATCATTGGTCAAGCGTCACCTCTTTGGTGCTGGCGGAAGTTTAGTACTGCGGATTTGCCTTGTGATTGGGTTGCTTTGTGATGTTGACAGCCAAATACTTGGAAGGAGAAACGAGTTTCGGAGCGATACATGCGGTGAGTTGTGAAATGGCCCCTCTAGCCTTCCCCACCATTATCAGGTTAGGGTTGCCCCGAGTGTAGTAATACAGGGTGTCCGAAAAGTCCTTTACACATTTCAAAAATTCACAGAAAAGCAACAAATTGTTGTATGAATATGCGGTTCGCACAATAAAGCTTCACAGAATAAAGAATTTATTTTTCCATCTTAAAACGAATTACTTCCAAAATTTGTTCATAGATGGCACTGCATCTCCAGTTTTCAGCAATGAGAGCCAATAGGGAATTTTCGTGAGTTTTAAACAACATTGACGGTGAGGGAATATTCATTCTAGCCAGTGGCGGATCCAGAAAATTTCTTTGGAGGGGCTAAATTTTTAAAAAAGCTTATTTCACCCAATTAAAATGTACTATAAATCAAAATTTTAGTATAAACCAATGTGCATGCTTTTGGGAGGGGCTAAGTGATAAAATATGATCATTTTAGCTATTTAAAGTGTATAATAAAGCAGAATGTTACCCTTTAGCAATATCTTTTGGGGGGAGATGAAGCCCCCTAGCCCCTCCCCTGGATCTGTTACTGATTTTAGCTATGGTGACTGCGAGTGAGAAAGCGCACTGCGTAGGTTGATATTTCGAATCAAAATCCAAAACTACAGTTCAGAGAAAGTTTCGTAACATGTTTAAGAAAAACCCTCCGAGTCGAAACAGCATTTTGGCCTTTCATGAAAAGTTTTTAGAGACTGGAAGCGTTTTAGATATGGAAAGAAGTGGTCGGCCACGAAGATCGGATAAGACTGTACAAGACGTGGACATGGATGACTTGAGTATATGGGATGAACTTGAGTACCGTTTAGATGTGGTTTGAGCAGCAAAAGGTGTACACATTGAACTCTGGTAACGAAGGGTATTGCTTTCTACTTAATAAAATGATTATACACTTAACATTATGTTTGTTTTTCTTACTGTGACGGTACAGTGCCACCTATGAACACAATTTGGAAGTATTTTTTTTCTTTTTTACAATATCAAAAAAAAATTATTTCTATGTGAAAATAAAACAAATAAATAAAATACACTGACTTCCAAAAGTTAAGCACGAAGATGTAAAATGCAAAAAAATCAACAAATACTGCTTTGATTTACACAAAATTCGGCAGAAAAGTAGCATACATATTTATGCATAAAACAAAATGAATAATTATATACAGAAATGAAAACAATATTAATTTTTTGTAAGTCATCAGATAATGACATACTGGAAACTTAAACAGAATTATGTATAAAGTAAAAATAAACAGCATAAAATGATAAAAAAGAACATTAATAGGGTATGTGATCCCCCTCATCTGTATACGAAGTTTACACCTTGTGACCATGCTTTCAATTAGGTGGTCAACCACCCCAGAATTAAGCAATCGCTATATATTTTTTATGTTGAAAAAAGTAAAATTATGTCAGAGGCATATAAAAATATACTTTTTATCTGAATGCTGAAGTGTGGAGGTCCAGAGTTCTGTTCTATAGCTCGGCTGTCGATCTAACTGTCTGGATTTTCGGGCGGCTAACACCTGATGTTATATAAATAAGCGTTGAACACCTTAAACAGCCTCCGCTTAAGGCACCTCCCTAGGCAGATACCCCTGGTGTAGGGTTGCCTTAAACACAATAGACATTTTAATCTAAATGTGCTTAACTAATAAATTTTTCCCTACACCAAATAACTTAAATCTGGCAATTCCGTTTATCGAAAATTGTGATATACCGTTAGCTTCTAAAATGTTACTGTTTTAAAAATAATTAATGATGAAAGGAAACATTTTTTTAGAAATTAATATTAATTATGTTTTTATGTAAAATTTATATTTTTAATGATCATGAAAAAACCAGGTTTACATGTTTCCTAACTGTTTGTTTCTCAATGGCGGAAAGATAGTTTTCACAAAAACAAAGGTATGGAAAAGAAGACAAATTACGCCGGTTCAACAGAAAAAGAACATTGACATAAAATAAATGTATTAGTAACTGAAATTTAAAGTATCAAAAATATAGAGATGTTTTTAAAATATCATTAAAACATTAAAATAAAAAAATATCTATTAAAGCACTAATGCAAACTGAAAAAAATACACAAAAAATTGGGTGTTAAAAGAACTGCAACTAAATTGTTAAAGGAAAGCATAACTGTATAGTAAATTCTATGCATGCTTCAGGAGACATAGATTTAATTTTACTCTTATACGTTCTTTATACAAAATCGTATATTTGATATTGAAAATAATATGTATACAGAGAGACGAAATTGTTAAGTTTCAAGTAATTTTTTAAAAGTATTTAAATAGCTTTAAAATTTGCTGGCTTCCACACTGCATTGATCTCTCAAAAAGCGGAACGATCGTTTTCAAAACTGTAAACATTGAAGAAAAAAAAGAAATTCATCGAGAGCAGTTGCATATAACGTTCCCATATTAGAAAGTGAACTAAATCAATATATATATATATATATATATATATATATATATCTTATGTATCGTCTTTAGAAACTCTTTTAATTCATATTTTGATAACGACATGTTTGTTCTTCGATGCCCGCCGCAAGCCATGATTCCCGCGTTGTGACTATGTATCGTTTTCCGTTGAAGAGCGTTGGTCACGTGATAGTAATAGGATATCTTCCCAGGCATCTTTTCGTGAGGCAGAGACAGAATTCTCAAATAGACAAGATTTAAGGATTTAAGTGAAAATGGAGTTAAATAGAATCTAGCGAATTCGGAGCATTGAGGCGAATGGAGGAGTTTATAAATTATTGTCTTTAAGGAGTATTTTTCGAAAATTTTTAGCGTAAAAGGATTTAAATCAGCCGATAAGAAATTTAATCAATAAAGGAGTGTTATTTTTAATCAATAGATTTAAGCGTGGAATGTACATTCGACATTAATGGAAGTTCAGACACACGTTCAGACTTGTCGAATGTACATTCCATTAATCCATTTCCTGCATGAAATTTAGTTTAGGCAACTTTTCAATAAACCGCTGCCATGCCCGGACTGGAAGGGTAGGGGCCCGCCCGTCTCAAGAGAAGGGGGGCGGGTTATTGTGTAGTCGATAAATAATAGGATGTCTTAATTTTCAGGGTGTGGGAAGGTATGGTTTTATTATTAATTAATTATGATTGATAAGTAATGCATTAATAAAATATTGATCTATTAAATAATAGGCGTCATTCAAATTGTTTAATTCCTTGCTCATTCGGGAACCCTCACTCAAAAAATTTAGAACTACATTTAAAATTAAGTGTTTTGATGCCTTCTGGGGCGCGATTGCAGATGCAAAATATTTCGTATGTGTCAAACTTCATTCAAGTGCTATCAGTATAGCACTTTTTTTGTATTTTCTTTCTTTTTTCTGTTTGGGGGCCCGCCGAGGCTGGGGGCCCACCCGTCTGCAGACAGTCGGACACCCTGGCCAGTCCGGGCCTGACCGCTGCCATGCTGAAGAAATTTAGAAGAGGACAATAAACTTGTATTTTCCCCTCCATTATAGAAAACAGAAACAAATTTAACTTCCTGCCGTAGGTTCAAAATTTGATATGATTCATCCTTTCTCCGAACGAATAACGAAAAAAAAAATGTAAAAAACAATTTTGAGTCCGTTGAACAGTGATCTAGATTAGTATAATTACCTTACTATATCTTCAAAGTTGAATTTGTTTTATCATATTTTATATATTTCTATTTTACATCTGTAAGGACCAGGCGCGTAGCCAGTAAAATTTTTCGGGGGGGATATGCGCCTGGAAAATTTTTCGGGGGGGGGGGATATTAACTCTTATATGTGTATAAATAAACGGAATTTCACCACTAATCCAAAAATTTTTGGGGGGGGGATATATAACCCGATATCCCCCCCCCCTGGCTACGCTCCTGGTAAGGACGCAACTATACAGAAAGACTTTTATCGTTTGAAAGAGGGCATTATACAACTGGCTGTCGCCGTAAATCGTAAATTTATCAACACACCTGACTTAGAACACATTATATTAAAATTTAAACAACTTTTCAAACAGATTTATCTGGCTACAGAGGTCACAAAAAATCTGTTCTCTTGATGGAGTTGACAGTTTTTTTTTTTTTTTTTTTAATTTAGTGTCACATTTACAAGTTTAAAAAAAGGTGCATTGGCAAATAAAATTCCCAAGTCTCATAGCCGTTGCAAATTTCTAAAAGCCGTGCTGACTATGAAACGGGAGACTGAGGGGAGACATATCAATTGCCTTTCATTAAATTTAGATCCTGAGACATATATATATCCTTAGTTTGAAACCGAAAGTTCTCGAGCAGTATAAAACTTTGAAAGAAGCTAATAGAAAATTTGAATTTGGGGAGGATATTTAGCTTTAAATGTTATACTAGCTGAGGTACCCGTCGTTGACGGGTTCAGTGCCATATTACCAACAGGGCAAACAGGGCAAGTGCCCAGGGTCCACAGATTTTAGGGGACCAAAAATCTTACATTTTACATTTTATAATTTTACAATGAAATTACAAAGGAGAAAAATATTTCAAAAATTACTATTTCAAAAGATTTTTTAAATATAAATCAAGAAAAATGAAAATGATTCAAATTTACATTTCTATGAAATAATTTTTTTTTTCTTTTCAATTATTCGAAATGCTCTATAGTCGATATAGCATACCAGCATGTAAGAAAATAACCATCTACAATTTGTAAACAGTATTTTTAATGTTGAAAAAATTGCACAATTCCGAATTATTTGTGGGATTAGTTATTTAAAAAAATATATAACTGTTTACAAAAAGTGGTTGTATTCCGTTCATGTTGGTAACTGTGATATGGTATTTCGATGTAACGTTTCACTATATGTTTAATTAACATCTTGCAACAATAAACATCATGAAACTATACACGGGCGAGGTGTGAAGGCCCCGGGATCGGGTCCCGTCACGCGTCCGTCGACCTAACCGTTCGGAGTTTTCCGTAGTTTTCTCCGAAACTTAGCGTAAATACGGGTTAGGACCCCTTAAAAAGACCCCCACGAAGGGCACCCCACCTATAGGCCTAGATCCCTCATGCAGGTAATTGGCCTTAAGCCCACCATAACACAGTAACTATATTCATTCATTTCAGATTACTTAAAAAGAAAATTTGTGTTTGGATGGGAGAAGACATTTAAAACTTTTCAGAATAAACCAATAATAATCTTTTTTTTTTCTTCTTTTTTGGAAGGGAGAGATTTTTGATCGGGGCCCATTTTGCTTCTAAAAGCCAGAATTTTTGTTAGCATTGTAGGTGTACATGGAATCGGAATATTCGCAACAGTACCGAAAGCAAATATATACTTCAGTGTACACTGTAAAAAATAAAAATAAATTTACGAGAATTTACCGCTCATTTTTAAGGGGAAATCTCGTTTTCGTATATGAAGGAGAAACCCTCGTAAATCTACATTTTGAATACGAAGAAGCCCTTTTCTTAATGAAATCGCGACTGCACCTTTAAATTACGGTAGAGCCTCGCTAATCTATGACGTCGTACCCAAATGTGACGTAGGACCGGAAATTTCCCATCCTACTCTGACCGAACATGCCCACAATCGAATCGAAGCGAAGCGACTATGACTTGTTAATCGAGTCGAGTGCCAGTCAAGCGCGCGCGATTGAGACGTGAAGTGAAAAACAACATGACGCGAGACAACATGCAAGACGAGCCAAAAAGGTATAATCGGATTGTAATGAGGTAAGTGACTTGTTTCATTATTTCAATGTTGTAAATGTATTAAATACTTTAAGGAAATTAGCATGTTTTTCCCCAAACATTGAATGAAATCCGAAGCCTACTCTCGGTTGGTTCTACGAACAACAACATGATATCGAACGAGGCCGGATACAACTGATCATCACAGCCCGAGAAATAAATGTAAACCGCAGACCACTTACATTTTATTCTGAACAAACATTCACATTATATTTTACATTATTTAATAGAAAGAACATCGATCTTTTTCAGATGCTGATTAAATGGTTAGGTTTGAAGTAATTAATTTATATCCCTCAATAGAACTTCTGAAATGTTTGATACCATCAGTAAAGAAACAGATAACCACTTCAATATAGCTTTAACACTTAAAAATGCTCTTGCTTTAATTCTCAATAACTCCTACTTTCAATTCAATAGTAAATTTTATAGCCAGAAAAAGGGAGTACCCCCATGGGCTCCCCGATATCTGAAGTAGTAGCAGACTGGAAAATGAGATGTCTTGAAATAATAATTAAAAAGAAATTCCACCCCCCATATAAAATACTGGTTTAGATACGATGATATTTTTGCAATAGTGGAAAACAATAGCCTTGATAATATCCTTCAGGAAATAAACAATATTGATAAAAATATACAATTTACCATAGAAATAGAGCAGCACAACATCTTAAATTTTCTAGACGTTAAAATAATAAGAACCACTCCTTACAATATAGAAACCAACCAATAATAATGAAATAGTCAAATTCTCATCAAAAACCTCCTATAATTATAAAATTTCTATAATCCGTTCTTATATTAATAGAGCTCTCGATACTTGTTCCAACAAAAGAAGAATTGCAATTCATAAAAAAACAATGTGAAAACGCTTATTACCCTAATAATATCGTAGACAAATTAGTTAAAGAACGACAGAAAAAAATAAACTTCATCAACAACGCCCAAAAAACAAAACTAACTTTCACCTATCCCATTCCTCACTGTTGCGGAATTGCCGAAAAAATCGCTAACCTTCCCTGCAAAAAGAATATTAGAATCCCTATCAAACAGTAGCGCAGCCAGAAATTTTTTTTAGGGGGGGTCCAAATTACTCGGACTCGGAGGGGAGATCAGACCCCCCCCCTAAAATGATCATGTTCATGCATCACAGGGCCCCCGCAAATGACATCCATATAAGTTTTCGTAGGGGGGAGGGGGGCTGGTCGTCTCAGACAGGCACTCAGCACACATCTCTTCCCCGGAAGAAATATTTCACGAATTTTACCTTTACAGAAAACATTTGAAATTTTACCCTCAGGCCCCCAGAAAGCGCAGAATCAGTGGGAATACCTATATTCTCCCCCCAGTGGCGGATTTTGCTCTAGAGAGGCCCAAGGTGCAACTCAATTTTGAGGCCCTCTCCTCAAAAAAAAAAAAAAAAAAAAAAAAAATCACAAACTCCTTTAAATTATTACTAATTATTTTAAAATGTTTTAATTCCTTTTATATCTAGTTTATGTCTACAAACGAGGACCTGACTTTCACTATAACACTTTTGTGCCCAGGGCACTTTTCAGATTTTGTGTCCTTTAGCTGGCTCAATTTTTGTGCCCCTGCATATCGTGTTAAACTCAATTTTTTGGCTTATTTCTCCATGTGTGCCCAGGACACGTGCACCAAGTGTAAGTCCGATAGTCAGGGCCTGCTACAAAAGGAGTATTAACATTTTAAAATTTTTATGTTTATAGATTTGTTCATCTTAAAAAACATTTTTTTACCTCAATAATTTTTGTACTACGTTTCACTTTTCATGATTAACATTAAATAAACATCAGCATACCTCTAAGTATAACCCAGCAACTGCAGTTTTATATTGATTACTTTTCACTGTTACTTAATTACGTCGAATTACTTTTTGTGGACCACTGGCATATATCTTGTTTCAGTTGTGAAAATTTTGACTACTTAACAGGTACTTATGAAGGACAGAACAAGGGGAACTTGATCAGAAACATGACTTTGACATCACAAAGTTCAGTAGAATTCTTTACTTGGATAAAATGAACCAAAAATTTAACATTCCTTCAAGAACATATATTTATAAATATTTAAATATATTCATAAATTTCCCGTTTGGAACTGCAAAACTAAGAAGTTTAATAGTAAGAGTAAACTTTCTGTTTTGTCTAATTTTGTTTATTCAAAAACTGTCAATAAGTTTAGGACTATTAATAATGAGTAATTAGGTATCAATAATATATATACACACACACACACATTATTCTATATTTTAGATAGAATGAAAAAACTGCAGAATTTAAAAAAGAGAAATTAAAAAAAAGACAGATAAATTTAAAAGAAAAACAATACTTTAAGTAGTTAAAGTACAAAAAGTATTATTGACTTAAAAATAAATTCCACTTTATAATGGGTATGCTCTAAGCTTCGGTCCTAGGTTTATTATTAATGTTTAGCATTTTCATCTGCGACTATAAAATACATGCCGTATTTATAATATAGTGATCATAAATATTTTTTAGTTGAAAACAAAAAATTAAAATTAATCATCATTTGTTTTATTAAGTTTTTAATTAACTGTGTATGACATTCCAGTTCAAAATTTGTCTATGAATTTTAACCCACTATCATCCGATCGATCTGAAACTTTGCACGCTTGTGAAATTTCGGTGACGCTAAGTAATGCTTTCTTTATTTTTTCAATACTTTTTTTAAACTATCAAATATCTTCCCCCAATCCCCCAAAAAAGTGTTACCGCACATGTATCAGCTCATATCTTTTTAATTATTGGTCGGCAATTTTTTATCATTGCATACTGGGAAAGTTTCGATTCCAAAAAAAAAAGATAAAATCGGTTATCCCTAGCTTAAATTTTTAATTTTTAGTGATTTTTCCAAAGAAGACAAATTATTGTTTCCAATTTCTTTTACATCGTGACAACCAACAACAATTATATATTCTAGGTATATTTGAAAATTTCACCGAATACAGAGTGTCCTTTCCTAAATCATTTAAATGAAGAACAGCTGAAAAATATAAAATATTTAATTTTTGACAAATTTTTCAATCTCAAGCTGAGAATAAAGCGGTTCAGGCTTTTCTCTTTTAAAATGAGAAATATTCTTATCAGACTGTACACTTTTTGATTTGGGGGGGGGGCAATCTATAAAGCAGGTGTATTTGAATGTCCTACTGCAATACCAGCTACTGAGCCGCAATCTGATTCAGTGCGGCCCAACCAGTGGCTGAGCGCATAGCACTCTGAACTGGGAGACGGAAAGTGCCTAGTTCAAAACGAGGTCGCGTCCGCCAACCTAACCGTTAGGAATTTTCCATGGTTTCCTCCAAAACTTACGTAAATAGGGGTTAGAATCCCTTAGAAAGACCCCCAAGGGGAGCACCCACACCCATCGGCATAGATCCCACTTGTAGATAATTGGCCGTAATCCCCCAACCCAACCCAACTAATTGATTCCGGATAGGAAAAAGGCATAGGGACCCTCTGCACCTGTATTTTTCTTGAGATAAAATACAGTGAGGAAATTAAAACAATACAAAAAAATCTAGGAATTTTTCTTGGAAATAATGGACAGTTGAGGGACCTAAAATTCCAAGGAATGTTGCATGAAAATACCAGGAACTTTATTGAACAGCTCAGGAAAGATCCACTGAATTACATATTGTTCAGTAAAGTTCTTGGTATTTTCGTGCAACTTTCCTTGGAATTTAGGGCACCTCAGCTGCCTATTATTTTCAAGGAACACTACTGGAGTTTTTTAATTTTTTTTTTCAATTCTAGTCATTTTTAAGTGAACTGCCTGTTTTTTAAGGTCGTGAGACCACTATTCGGTTAAGCGACGGGTTGAACGAAACAGTAAAGTTTTCAAAAGGAAATGTATACTTTCTGTATAGTATTTGTAAGTCTAGCTTATCCTTATTTTCCAAGGAACGTTTCTGGATATTTTTACAGTGAAATACGGAATTAAAGCATCCATTACTTATAAACTAAAAGTATTCGTATTAAAGTATTAGTTTAGATTATGGTCCAATGTTGTGAAGAGGAAAGGGAGTCACGAAAGAAAAGATTGTTCAAAGGCGCTTTCTACAATCAATCCTGAAGCAATCCTGAAACTATGAACAAAGTTTATGTCTCTTGAACAGATATTTACATATAGTTTTTTTTCTTTCTGAAAACCGAATTTGGAGGCCCCTTAGAAATATGAGGATCGAGGCGCGCGCCTCATGCGCCTATTGGGAAATCCGCCACTGTCTCCCCCTTTTGGCAAGCCAGCGTATAGCCAGGAGGATATAGGGATTGATATCCCCCCCCCCCCGACACTTTTGCATAAATTTAATGTTAGCTGTTAGACTTTTGTCTTGCAGAAATTTCAATTGTTCGGTGTAATGCAAATCAATCAAATAACATTTGCCATTATAAAAATGTATTCTTGTAATAAAATTGGTAGTTATAAGCTTTTATACATTCTTATAAGAAAAACGAAAGAACTAACGGAAAACTGTAAGCCTCTAATCGTTAACGACCGCTTTTCGAGATGGTGGAGTTCTTTGTTTCTTAACACTAAATAAAATACATTCAGGTGTTCTGATTCTAGTCCTATGTTCATATTTATTCTAGTCATTAAAAAATCTATCTCCCCTTTTTAATAAAGCATAGCTCTAATAAATACACACAAACTCCGCATATCGTGTACTCTTATACAAAATATAGCCAAAGAATAATATTGAAAAGAAAAATTAATAAATCCCGTTCAAATTTTAATTAAATAGAAATTGTAAAATATTATTTATATACAATTATCATACAAACATGAAACATGTCAATTGAAGAAATTCATTATTGAAGAAATTAATTCACAAAATTATACATCAGCTCACATACATAGATCGTAGGTCTATTCAGGGACGTAGAAAGTAGGGAGCTGGGGAGCTGTGGCTGAAATATTTCCTGAAATATTTAAACGGTCTCAGTACACCTGTGAGAAATTCACCCATGTTTATGGTACATTGTTTACTTCAAACCTGATTTCAAAAATGTAGTCTACTTTTTCTAGGAAATTCACACAATATGCCGCAAAGAGCCAAGAGCCAAAAGAGCAGCTCTCCATATGTATTCGATACTTGGCGAAATATTTGTTTTTCGCATAGTTGGTAAAAAATAAAAAATTACTCAGCCTGGACACTCCGACTTGCCTAATTATACAGTCATATTTTGAAAGATTTATTACACGGAACGTTTGAATTCATGTACTAAATAAAGCTCTTTTTTTTGGGGGGGGGGGGAGATAAAGAAGATAAAGGCGATTTAAAACGGGGAGTGTTTTGAAGAGAACTCTTCCCCAGTGGTGTTTAAAAAGGAAGATAATAAACAAGTAGTCTTATGTTTTTCAAGTAGTTTATTCTAGCTATCGCACTTTAAAATAGAATTAATAAAAGAATAACTGTAAATTTAAAAATTATTCTCCATGACAACAATTAAAGACATTATTTAAATAATGGTATCTCTTGTAAAAGTAATATTTTATCACATTATTCACGCAATTTTAATTTTCCTATTAAAATTCTTTAGAACTTTAATGTTTAAAATTTTTTTACTCAGAAAAAACTGAAATTAATTAAAAAAAAAAACTTTTACTTATTAATATATCTGCTGCAGTTACAAAACATGCGTTCACTATTTCAAGTTTTGTAAAAAAATAAATGCAATAGTTGATTCTTCATTTGAAAGGAAGAAAATTTTCAATAGGCTGATTATGAACTTATTGATTCATTATGTATGATTTATTTAAAAAACAATGAAAGAAAAGGAAATAAAAAAATTGTGTGAATCTCGTCTTGTGAGTCGATTCTGTAAATTCTCAAAATCCTTATTTATTATATTACCTCGATCCTCCATTACCTAAGAAATTAATAAAATAAATAAACAGCTCTTCATATATTTTAGCATAATATGTGTTTAAAAAGTAACAATATTTGACACAAACTGGAATTCAAAAAAAGGTAATTTAATGTATTTGTTATCATTGACTACATTGTAGTTGCCAGTAATAATAAGCTTATGATATAGTTTTAAATAATCTTTATAAGTTGGATCATTACATCTTGTATACATTCAAGTACGCTTGTCTATGTTTAGAAAATTCTTGGCTAATTATAAATAAAAAAACTTCAACCATCTGCTAGATTATACTTGAAAGATCTTTTTATATTAAGATTTTTACTGATAATAAATTATGAACCACGTCCGTGTGATTCCACCTTCTCTGTTGTGTAAAGTTATTTTGAAATTTAATCAAGTAAAGTTTACCTCTTTGTCAGGGCCGTAACCAGAGGGGGGGCTACGGGGGCTGAGCCCTACCTAGAAGTCTCCCCCCCCCCCGAAGATTTTAGTAAATTCACTGATGAATACAAAAGTTTAGTGGAATCACAAAGCGGTTCAAACACAAAACTTACGCTATTCCTTACAGACTGATTTGCTACTCGGGGCAGGAATTCCGTAGGGGTAAGGTAAAACCTTAAAACTGCCGCCGCGCTTATCCCACGTTCCTTGCACTTGAATTTGGCAGTAAATCTCAATGAAAAAATTGTTAATGGAATGAATGGTGAATATTTTAAGATATGGTATCTTGTGAAATAAAAATTCTAGGTGAAGATGTAAAAATTCGAAGAAACTCCCCCCCCCCCCGAACTACTAATACTTATATTTAGTCAGCCCCCCAAACTAGATTCAAAGCCCTACCTAGTATGTCATCTTGGTTACGGCCCTGCTCTTTGTTAATGTAGAGCCCAATATCAAGCTTGGGGATGAGCTTGAGATTCAGCACCCTCAAAGGTTTCTTTCGGTGCAACAGATTTTTCACCGGGTCCGGGCCCGTCCATTCTATCTGCAGTCTTTGATGCTGCACGATCACCATCATCGGCTTTAATATTTGTTCTCGAAGAAAGATTAAAAACATTTCACTTTGGGTTTTCTTTCTTTTTAAACTGGACGAATTCATGATCGTAAGAAACAAAGAACCCAAAACTTAAACTTCTGCTTACAAATTAAAGGCATCCAACTTAAGTGAATTCACTGAACCATTCGAAATTTCGTTATACCACATCTAAGCTCCCAGCAGACCCTCTTTTTTACTGTTTGTTGTGTGTGTGTGTATTCACTATTTGAATACTGTGGCTTGTTTATCTCGAGAAAAAAAGAGTGGTATGCTTGAAGACTACAATATAGGCAATATATTTTCCTCTTTCCTTCATGACAATTTTGTTATCACTTAATTGTAGCATGAATAGATTCTTTCTGGGGATATTCCGTTCCTTTGCGCTACAAGGGTGCGAATTACTCCCCTTTACATTGTCCAATTCGTCCATCCTAGCCCCACAATTCCCTATCAGAGACACGACTGGAGATTTATTGCCTAAGGAGTTTCTATGACGGTGCTTGCTGGAAGCCTTTGATGATTTTATCTTGCGTCCTTCTTTTCAAGCCAACTACGGATACAAAGTTTAAAAAGATTTTTTTAAAGAAAAGACACTTTTTAGAGAATAAATTTGGAAAAGAAAGAAGAGAAAGAGAAAAAATGGGCCCTTTTTAGAGAAAAAAATGGGCCCCTTAAATTGGTGGCCCGTGGGCCCCACTCGCCCTGTAGATAAACGGACCCTGCTCATAGCGGCCCCTTAGCTCATAGGGGGGGTCCGGACCCCCTGGACCCCCCCCTTCGCTGCGCCACTGCTCTTGCCTACACCACTCATAATCCCTTACTTTGTCAAAAGGAATCTCTCTTTACCACAAGTGCGTAAAAACCGAAAATAAGAGTGCACTTCAACACGTAATACGTCAGGAAGAGAAATTCTTCTCGAAAGAAGGAGAGACAAGAAAGAAAAAACGTGCAATAATCAGCCAAATACAGAATCCCCTCCCCCGCTGGAAAAAAGACAAACAAACCATCTCTCTTTCGGCCTGGGTGGGCCACGGATAATGAGCCGTTAGGTTTTATAAATAAAACCCTCAGCAATGCCTCGCGCGCTGATTGGTCGCAGCCGGCGGTCGCCATGGCAACCGGAGTGTTTAATTGACGTGTGTGGGCCGGCCGGACAATACACACCAACTTGTTTGTTCATCATAGAGAGAGAGAGAGAGAGGACCCGCATCACAACTCTCACATACACAAAGTCCCAACTTTAACCCCCTAAACAAACAACTCCTTATGACATAACATTCAACACTTAAAAACCTGTGGCCACTCCTCCTTCCATCCAATAAAGTAAGAGAAAAGTTGTTAAAAAAGAAGGAAAAACAACGAGTAAGGGTGGAGAGAGAAAAGAAGAAGGGAGAGGAAAAAATAAAGTAAAAAAAAAAAAAAACCAAAAAGAGAGATGGAGGTCATGTTTTAAAAGAGAGAGTTTAAACGCCTGGTGCAGTTTGGCTTAGATAAGGGCTCCGGGCGAGCGAGCCGTCTTTTGCGTTTTGTTGCGATCTCAGAAGCACTTGTAGCTACGATGCTGTAATGAGTGCCAGATAGGGTAATCTGTTGCAATTATCACCTCAGCTCGCGATGATGATTTAGTTACGTGGCTGTGCGGCTGGAGCGATATGGTGGACGCTCTCTCTTGAAAAAACTTCGTCTGCGTGCTGTCTTGGTGCTGTGAGCGTGATTGATCTGGCAAGAATTTTTACGCTCTTTTTTATTCCTTCGAAGATAAAATGAGTTAGACTGATTGATTGATCGGTTGTAGATGCAGGAAAAAAAATATTGTTCCGTAGACGAATTACTGCTTGTGCAGTTGAAGACTATCTGCAATTTAAAAGAAAGAAAAAATTAATTTAAGTGACTGAAATCATGAAGAATTCTGAATTTCAGAACTGGATATTTGTTGGAAGCCAGAAGTGGAATATTTTAAATGAAATTGGTCTGGAACTATTGTAAACTATTTTATGACCATTCTTCTGAAATTCAATCATTTAACAAATTCAAATTATAGAATTTCGTAAAAATATTCGTGAGACGTATAGCTAGTATTTTGAAGATTGAAAGAAAATAAGTATTTGAGAGAAAGTGAATTGTATTCAAAACTGTAAATCTTGAATATTTTTTTTTTCAAGAAATGAACTGTGAGAAAAG
>JAWZYV010019033.1:0-54982 GCA_038373885.1 Cheiracanthium punctorium
TTTATGCTTCAAAATTGAAATAAAGTTTGCAGAAAGGAAAACTTTTATAATCCATCATGATTCAGCATTTTCCTTCTGATTTATTTCCATAATTGAAGATGATTATTATTTAGAACATATATAAAAATAATAATTGTTAGATCTTATAAAAATAAAATACAGTGCGCACTGGTTAAAATAGACCTGGGATATAACGTACCTAGAAGCTAGGTCCTGATTGAAGTCCTATATTTATAATGTTATTTAACTTCGGTTAAAACGTACTAAGCAAAAGTACGTACTTCGACTATAACGTACTTTTTACACCAAAGCCAAAAATGAAATTTTGCTTTTCTTAAGCATTTTATTCCCTTTTTCTCATAAATTTCAGTTCGTTCAAAAACGCTCGTTGTCAGTTTTCAGATTCTCTAGCGAGATGAATTGTGCATGAATGAAGGGAACGATCGCCAGGCAGGGCTAAGAACAAGAAAGTTTTTTTTTTTTTTTGGCATTTATCAATGTAAATGCCTTCTGAAAAGCCCTATCTATAGTGATTCTAATGATAGTGAGGAAGAAACAGAAGAGCCCATGCCAAGCATACCTCACGCATTAAATGCTGCAGAAACAGTATCGCGATTTTTTGAATGCCACAGTGATGATGAAGAGACTCTACAAAAGTCTATTATGGATATCCAAAACGGTATTTTTAAAGTAGCATCTGCTCATTTAAAACAAAAGAAAATTACAGATTATTTATCTCAATAAAAATTATGAGTGATGAAGAATTTTCTGCTTATTTAATTTAAATTAAAAAAAAAATCAGACTTGTTTAAAACACATATTACAGTGAAATTATGAGCCCGCTATTTTTTTGTGCAATATTGAATCTTGCCGGCGGTATTATTTATAACGTACTTCGGCTATAGCGTACTACTTTTTTAGGTCCCGTGAGAGTATGTTATAACCGGTGACTACTGTATATTTCTTTATCTTTAGAAACGAATTTAATAACTATTTTTAAATACAAACAGAAAGAGTGGTGGAAAGGAAAAAAACCCTGAATGTTTAAAAATCAAATCATCATCTATACATATTTTTATAGCATGACACTAAATCAGAAAAAATATCCATTTTATGATGCAAAGAGACGTACGTCTCAGATTTTTTTTACAGTCTGCAGATCATTTTCATAAGAGTATTGTGCGCGGATTCTTTTTTATGGTCATGAAAAAAATTCCTCTTCTAATTCTCAAAATAAACATTTTAGGTTGGAAAATGTGGAAGAACGCAATATTTCCCCCCCTCGCGGCTTTCGGGTTCTCGCACGCCAGTTTAACACATGTTTTACAGTTTGCTTGCCTGTTGATCTAATCAAGTTGCTAGCAATTAGCTTTTCAATTAATATATTATTTCAAAAATACTCTAGGTAGCAAATGTATGCAGATGGCAGATACAAAAGGAAATTTTAGGTTCTCTTTTAATTGTTTATTGAAATGGCTGCACAGCTTACTTACGATTGCATGAGGGCTGTACTTACGATTGCTGTACTTACGATTGCATGAGGGGAAAAAATTAGATATAAATCGGTTTATAATCCAAATTGTTAAAGGCTGTTTAAGAGCTTTCAAAGAAAACACCTGTATTTATTATGTTTTTTTGCACACACACTTTCAAATCCAGTATCAGAAGCTTCCTGAGAAAGTTGGGGATCGGTCATTGAGAAAGTGAGCAAAATGTGATTAAGATGTACAGATGGCAATTATGAGCAAGCTGTTGAAACTGTTGATAAGAGAGTGTTTATATTTTGTAATCTGGTGATACAGGAACCAGAAAATTTTTGAAAGCTGCATTAATTCCATGTTTGGAGTCTCTTATTACAAACATTTTGCTAGAGTCAGTACCAACAAAATTATGGAGAAAAATATCTCTTTTTGTGATGTCAAGAATAATGAATTAATGCTAACTGTTTACCTTGCTTCCTGTAATTAAAACTGCTATGGTTTTTGGCCTGATAATTCATTTCTTGCTTTTTATGCAATTTGAACTAAGAATGCCACAAATGTTTTGCTTGGTAACTATTACATTCTATCTAGAAAAAATAGTTGTTTGTTCTTTTTATAACACTGTTCTACTCAATAGATTATTGCTGTAAAATTTGACAAAACCTATAAGAAATGTTTTTCTTAAGAATATCTATTTACATAATGTTTTTCTCTTTATCCAAGTCTATTAACCAAGACAACTGAAACAGAATATGTTTTATTCTCAATAAATTTGCTATGTAAATTTCTATTAGTTTGATCATGTCTAACTGATTAACTAACATTAGATAAATTCAAGCTTGTGATAAAATATACTTACTGAATCCTAAACCTTTTTTCCATTATTATGAAATTATGCTGCAGATTATTTTCAGTGACTGAAAAGCCGTCGCAGATTGGCAGAAAAAGTTCTGCTTCTGGGATTTCCGGCAGTTAGTGCGTGAAAGTAACTTGTTGTTGGAATCTTCTCACAGCAGAACTGCATTTTAGTAGTAACTCGTCTCGGACGCTGTGGGGTCGTCAAAAAAAGTAACTTGACATTAGTCAGCATACGATTTATCATGAGGAGAATAAGGTTCAAAAACTCTGATGGTATCTTGGATTTGTTTGCTGTGACAAAGAATGCTGTAATAATAATGATTATCATTAGACAACATTAACAATTCATGACTGAAAAGAACATACTACATGCATTGACTGGAATTAATTATTGTAGTTTTAGGAATAAACGAAAGATTATTTTTACCATTAAGGCAAGACAGAAAACTGATTATCACATCATACAGATTTTGGGACGCATTCTAAAATTCAATCTCCACACTTAAGTTGCAATAGATAAAATAAATATTATTAGAATAAAAATGTTATTTGATAGTTTAAACTTAAATAAATTTATATTTTCAACTGTAGTAACTTTATGAAATAAACTAAAAAGTTTAAATTTGAATAAGATAGTTAAAATTTTAAATTAAAAACTAGTTATTTAAATATAAAAACATAACTAAGCTAAAAAAATTCTTTTTAAAAAAAATATTTTTTAGTAATTAAAGAAAAGTAAATTTTGATGTAACAAAAGATATTTTCCTAATCTGATTTTAATTTTAAAGAACTTTTGAATTATTAAGTAAAATAATCTGGCTCGACATTTAAAAATAAAAATCTTTGTCGATGACACTGAAAACGTTTTATAGATCCCTTCCCAACTTCTCTTCAACCCACAGAGAATATACGTGGCCCCAAAATTTTAACATGCACAATTTGTATATTCACAGAGGAAGTTGATCAGGGTAAATTTTGAAGCTGGTTCACAAATCAGACTTTGTCAGGCTATCTACTTTAGCCCTACAGGAAGCATTTTTATTATATTTAAATAAAGTAGTTGGTGTTGATGCCAAAAAACAGAACTTTGTAAGTTACTATTTCCTTTCATTAACTCTAAGGTTCCGTAAATCCCGAGTAAGTATTTTTTTCTGAGCTGCAAAACTTAAACGTGTTGCTTGAATAATTAATTTTCCTAAATTAATTATCAACAACATAAACTAAATTATAATTTTGCATTAACAATGATTCAATTCACATACACCTTTGCGAGTAGTACCTACATGCATAAATATATTAAGTGGCAGAAAGACTTTTGCACTTTCGATGCTTGTCACAGAAAGCATTACAAAGTTCTGCTGCCACACACAAATTAAGTCTGTTCAAGATCTATTTCACAGTGATGTAGGAGAATGCGGTCCTCTTACTTTTCCATTTCAGTCTATACGTACGCCCCCTCTCCCCACACACTCACACTTTTTATTCCTAGAAGGGTTGCTCATTTCCTAGTTTTTTAAAAACACTCCAAAATATAAAGTTTTCTGTTTTGTTTGCAAGAGCAATTATATTATTAGCATAAAAACCAAAAGGAAACTTGTGGAGTGCTTAGAAGTTTAAGAATCACTTACAATCCCACTTGTAAACACTTCAGTAGGTAAAACCTACCCTTAAAAATAGAATAGATAACAATCTTTCCAAATGCACTCCTGGTAAATATGGCCAAATAAAATTACAAAAATCGGGTAGCGAATAGTCATGTACAAATCCAAAAGAAAATCTGTCCCTTTGACATTGGATTGTTGATAAATGTAGATAGAAAAAATTAAGTACTGTACACTTTTGACCAAAAATGACTTTTTTTGCTTTTAACAAATAATTAATAATTTAACAATTAGTTAATTTTAATTAATAAATAAAAAAATAATAGTGAAAGTAGTTTTATTTGTTGTTTAAAGATAATTATATTTATTTAATCAGATAAGTTTAGGTTAAACTTCGACAGAAATGAGTGCGTACACCAACTTTTTTTTTTTAGGACTACAGCACTGTTATTTTATTTTAATGTGCCAGATAACTTGGAACTTTATAAATTTACTAAACAATAAGAAAAAATGGATGGTATTCCTGAAGATAAAAACATTGAAGACAAATTCCTGAAGATAAGTTATCTGATTTTATATCTAAGTAAAAAGTGAAACAACAAATTACACATTTCCAGAATTTTACATGAAAACAATAAGTAAATGTAGTCCCTCTTTCCTTCAGATATGGCACAAATTTTTCTTTAAATAATTAAAATTTAAGTAACAAACAGCGTACCGGCTACTAGGATCATTTAAAATAACTTGCAAATGCTTGTAAATAATTGATATTACACAAAAACATATATAAAATAATTGATAGTATACAAAAACATATATAAAATATAGTACACAATATAGTTTGCAAAACTGATCCAGCATCTCCAAATATTCAGCAGCCCCAATCTGTCCAATATGAAAATTGGGAAGTTCCTTCTACTGGATCCTTTCGTCAGCCAATAGTTTTATTAAAGCTTCATTTCGTTCCTCTAATTCAGTCTGTAAATATAATTTAATAAAATTAACAAAAGACTACAAAGTCATAATAAAAACTACAGTTATAAACAGTAGCGCAGCTAGGAATGTTTTTTGGGGGTGGAACTCCAAAACTTGAAGACAATATAACTTATATTTGGAGGGTGACTGTAGAGGGGAATACCTAAGGTGACCATACGTCCCGTTTTGAATGGGACAGTCCCGTTTTTACGTGGCTTGTCCCGTTGTCCCCAAGCACAGCTTTGGGACACTGTAATGTCACAATTTTTGAAAAAGGTCCCCTGCAATGTCCTGTTTTTAGAAAGAGAGCAACCCATATTAACGATTTCAATAAAGGCCGCTAAAAATCTAAAATCATCCAACAGCAGTGTCTGTAAAAAAAAAAAAAAACCTGACCTCCCTCCATCCACTCTCAAGACGCAAAGAAAATGCGGGGGGATGTATTGTTTTTGTGTTTGTTCTTTTAACGTTTTTTTTTTTGGTCAACTATTTCAATTTATTAAATTTTTATTTCTTTTCTTTAAAGTCATGTTCCTCTTTTGCTTATTCCTTCCCTTCCCCCGAGCTGCACTTTATTTTTCCTTTTCACTCTGGCTTTCTATGAATTTTTTTCCTTGTGAATGACAACTTCCTTTTTTCTATGTGTCCTTTTGTTTACATTTTTCACTTTCCTACCTTTCTGCCTTGTGTCGGATGGTGTTTTTGAAGTCGAAGAAGGGCCTACCCCTTATACCCCCCAAAACATACATCTTGTACTATTTTTTATAGTATATGTGTGTTTTAGCAAATTTTTTTTTTCACTTTATTTTGATATTAACATTAACACAAGTTTTTTTGCGTGCTTTCTTCACAACTAAAAGATACCCCGACCTGTACATGGGCGCCGGCAGCATAGGGCAAGAGGGGGCAATTGGCCCCCCCTGGATTTTTGTATGCAGTTTTTTCCCTTGCTTTTTTGTTCTTTTCAACATGGTAACCATACTTTTAAGTAGTCCTTGCCCTCCCCCTCAGAAATATTTCGGCGGCGCCCACGGACCTGTACATTGTCTCCCTACACTATTACCGGTACAGCTTTAGTATTGGTCCTTTGGTGCACTTTATTTTTGGCGACTTTTTTGGCGCGATAAAGGATGCCAATATGGTAACCCCGCTATCTGATGATACGGAGCAGTAGATTCATCTGTGGCGTCACGGTTTCACTAACGTTTTCCTCCAGCAAATCGGGAGTGTTTGTTCCTTTATTAAACTTTTGGAGACCCCTTTGCCAGTATTTCGCGTAGGAGCTTCGAGTGGTTCAACCGCCATTACGCTTTATGGTTTTATTTTAATGGCTTTATTTTAGATTAAATTTTATTATTTAATTATTACTGAAATTTAAAATGGATGTTCAGGTTCATACTGACTGTTTATATACAGTTTTGTATGAATAAACATTCTTTTGATAGTACGTTTCAGGTTAATATTTTTGTTCTCGATTGCTTATTTGTTAAGGGTAGAAGCAACAAATAATTATGTTATTAATATTTTATACAGTGAAATAATTTTAGATATTTTGATTTTATTATTTCCATATTGCAATAATTTAGGGATTTTAATCAAGGTATGTGATAAGCATTGTTTGTTTTTATTTGTTATGATTACCTTTGTTTATTTGTTAAGGGTAGGAGCAACAAATAATTTCGTTATTAATATAATATTTGATATTTTGATTTTATTATTTCAATATTGAAACAATTTAGCGATTTTAATTAAGGTACGAGATAAGCATTGTTTGTTATGATTTAAACTAGTTCTTTACTTTTGCTTACGTAATCTTTTGTCAGAATGCTAAAATATTTTGTCTTTTTTATTATTTTTGTGAGGTATTGTCTTCAGAATATTATTTGTTTGCATTGTTTAATTTAATCTATTACAAAGAAAAAGGGGGGGGGTTGAGGGGGGCACAGCCCCCCCTCACATAAAAAGAAAGTAATTAAATTTTATTAAACCGAATCTATATGTACATGTAAGCTTGTTATCTGTTTAATTTTTTTTTCATAAAAATATTTAAAAGCCATTAAAATAAATCTTAGCAAAATTAACGGCGACGATCTCGGAACCAGCGCCATCCGATCCGCCTTATTGTTTACAATTGGCATCGGCAAGGCAAACTTGGGTTGGCGACAATATTTTGTCGCCAAATCAAAAAATCGCCAAAAAGGCAATAAATACAGTATTGCCAAAAAAGTAGTAGATGTCCCGTTTTGACGGAAAAAATAAATGGTCACGTTAGAAATACCCCTCTTTAATTTGCCTAAAAAGGTTCGCAAACAAAAATGAGTTAAAGAAGAGAACGAAAGAAAAATTTTAAAAATCATATATTGAGATTAAAATATTTGCAATTGGAAAAATATTCATTATAAAATAAATTTGGCTTATTTCCGTCGCAGAGCCCCGAGACTTTAAGCACAAGTGGCTGTCTCAGTCATTCCAGTACCTTAATGGTACAAAATATGAAGATCTAAAGAAAAGAAAAGTGGAATAAAGCTTAAGAAATTAATAAAGTACGAGTAAAATGAAAAGGGAAAAGTAGAAAGGAAACAAACGTACAAACATGGCTGCTGCCCTTCTGCTTGTTGTTGTTGTTGTTAATGGACCGTCCAAGGAGGGGGACACTGAGGAGCTTATGGCTACGGACACTCGGACCGGCCTTGCGCTCCAGACAAGATTTTTAGCCGTAGACCAGGAGAGCCGAGAAGCAAGAACTTCGTTTCCTCGTGATAATTTTAATAAATTGCACAGACACCCTGAAGAAAAAAAATATATTTATCCTTTTTTTCAAATGAAGCAGCTTAATTGCTGCTGCCTATTTCACACCTTTATGCAAATCTCCTGACATGCAGATCCTCAGTGCCTGGGTTTCCACCAATAGGAGGAAAGCAGCAGACGGAAAGTAGGTATAAAAGGGCAAGCACGCCCGGCGAAAGACCATGGACAAGGGCAGCCATTGTTGCCACCGGAGCTCAAAAACGTTGAGTGGCTATTAAAAAGTTGGCCACAGCCCGAGCTTGAGAAAGATTCTGAAAGTCGCAAAGCAAATTAAACGAGGACGGGGGGTGACCCCTGAGGTTCAAGGCGCGAAGGAGCCGTGACCTCTGAGCCTGGTACCGGTTGCAGGTTAATAGTATGTGTTCAGAAGTTTCAGGGACCTGGCAAACAGGGCAGAGGGGAGAGTTCGCGATCCCTACCTTATGGAGTATGGCGAGCGTGGGAAGGCTGACCGTCCTAAGGCGACTAAGGAGGACTTGGCTTCTGCGGTCCAGACGATTTGTCCGACGGAGCCAGCTCCTCGGACCTAAGTAACCCAAGCTGGGGGAGTATTTGGAGTTGTTCCAGGCTTCCTCATTCTCCGTGACCCACTGGCGCTTAATTCCAGAATAAAGATCTTCCGCGGTGGTCCAGGGAATCGTAGGACAGGATCCCTCCGGGGACCGTGCTAAGCAGTCCGCACGTTCGTTGGGAACGATCCCCACGTGGCTGGGCACCCAAATGAGCGAGACAGAGCGCTGGCGAAGGGCTAAGATCTTTAATGACCGAGAGAGAGCGATGACAACTGTAGGAGATTTCCTAGACACATGTTGGAGGGAAGTCAGGACAGATAAGCTGTCGCTGAGGATAAGGATATCCTGTGAAGCTCCCTCAAGCAACGTGAGGTCGAACACAATCGCGAACGCCTCGGCAGAGAATAAGGAGCTGGACCCATGTATCAATACCGTCCAGGAGGAGTGAGGCTATCCGGGGACACAACACCCAGGCTGGCCTGTATAGCGCAAATCAAAAAATGTATCTGTATGTGCCACAATTTCATACTCGAACTTACAGCCAAAGATTCCAAATTCCTGGACGACCTATTTCGCACGTGAGGATACCAGCTCAGTACAGCCTCACAGCCAGGTCAGGTGGAATGGCTATCGATGTCATGGACCTCGTCGCGGCAGTGGCCTCCAGCAAAGGACCGAAAGAGATTCAGGATAGCAGCCGGGGGCAGAGTACGGTCTTGGAAGGCGAACTTTTGTGTGTGAATGAATAACCGGGAATCCAGCCTAGGACGCAGCGGGGGAGACCAGGGGATCACCATGGTTAGGTCACTACCACAGGAATTCGTGACCTCATTCCAGAGGTTCGAGAGGGGCCCCGTTTCGGGGGGAGGGGAGAGGTACTCGCTGAGCGGAGAAAAAGACCGAAGTGCAACATGCTTGATTATGAATTTATAAGAGAGGTACTTGTGCCATCCAGAGATCGGGCGAGACCCAGCTTCGCGAAGCAGCACGGGGATTGGGGTCCAAATAGGGAGCCCTGTACCGACACGAATGGCAGCGTTATAGATAGTTTCCAACGCCTTTTTATCTGAGTTGCAGGCGGTGCGGAAGATCACACTCCCAAAGTCTAGGGCGCCCCGAATCACCGCATCGCAGATCGTAAGGAGCGTTTTAGCATCAAGTCCCCTGTGATGGTGTGCCATATACCGGATAAAGTGAATTTTCTTCTGTGCCGAGGTTCTTAGGATCGTAAAGTGGCTCTTCCATTTAAGGTTGCTAGTAACGTTAAGACCCAGGACCCGTAATGACGAGACCCAATTGATTGGATTGCCGGCCACCATTAGGTTAAACTCGGGATTACCCCGACGGCGTGATAGATTTAGAGCAGCACATTTTTGGGGATCAATGTTGAGTTTCCAGTAGCGAGTCCATGTTTCCAGCTTCAGTAGCGTACGGGACAGCCTCCCTTGAACTTGACCGAGTGAGTCGCCCCAGCCTATTAGAAAGATGTCGTCTGCGTAAATGAACAGCTCAGCACCCGTGTCGAGGATTTCAAAAATATCACGTAGGTAAAACATAAATAGGAGCGGAGAAAGGATGCCACCTTGGGGAATACCCCACCGACAGGGAGCAGGACGGGACACCACCCCTCTCCACTTCACACGGATAACACGGTCCGTTAAGAATTGGTGGATCCAATGACCCATCCGTCCGCCAACGCCGGCCAGAAGCAGTTTGTACGTCAGTCCATCGGGCCAGACAGAGTCGTAGGCAGATTTGATGTCTAGGGCAACCAGTACGGTGTATTTACGGAGCTCTCTTTTCAAGGAGATTGAGTGCATTAGTTTGGCGAGAGCCACGGTGCAGTCACGAAAGGGGAGAAACCCGAAGTGATTGCTATGGAAGAGGTTAGACGAGAGTATCCAGTCCAGAAGGCGGTCGTAGAGCATACGTTTGAAGGTTTTGGAAACTACGGAAGTTAAGGCTATGGGGCGGTAGGACGACACCTCCCCAGCCGGACGGCCAATCTTACGAATGGGAACAAGCAGGGCAACTTTCCAGCTATTAGGGACTACCCCTGATTTCCATAGGTCATTGAAAAGGTGCAGCAGATTGCTGAGGCGAGTAGGGTTTAACCCCTTGAGGATCCGCGCGTGAATGCCATCAAAGCCAACCGCCCCATTGGGAGTCCGGTCAATGGCCTGCCGGAGGTCATATATCCGAAAAGGCGCTTGCCCGAGGGCAGGGTCACAGGTCCCAAAGTCCAGAGGGAGGAATGACTGGTTACCAGAGGAGGCGAAATTCTGAGCGAAATGGTTTGCCTGATCAAGGGCCGAGGAGAGAAGACCCCGGGGGGAGTAGAAAAGAAAATGGGCGGAGGGAGGATCAACGACTTTACATTGTAAGGCCGAAAGAAGACGGAAGACATCCCCACCCTTGGCAGCCTTGAGGCAGGTGGCCTGCCAGAATTTCCGTGAGGCCGCGCGAATGGTACGTTTCAGCTGGCTAGCCGTTCGTTTGTACCGCAGCCAATGGGAGCGGCTGCAATAGGTGCGAGCGAGACGAAGGTGTTTCCTCTTTTGCCCGAGAAGAAAAGCGCATTTGGAATCCCACCAAGGGGCGCCAGAGCGACGATAAATGAGCTGAGCCTGCCGATTCTGTCCAATCGCGTCCTGGCAAGCGGCAAGAAAAGACGAATATGCCTCCCAAGGAGGTAGCAGCTCCGAGGAGTTGAGAGATTTGAGGATGCGCCCCCAGTGAAGGCGGGTCCTGATCGTACACGCAGGCGGCGGGGCAGACCCCAGCGAGACGGAAATCTTGATGGGGAGATGGTCGGAATCTAATGGGTCCTGCAGGACCTCCGCCGTAGAGCACGGGGCAATGTCTGAGGAGCAGATAGTGAGGTCGATTAGGGAGTTATGACCGCCCGAAGTCAAATGAGTAGGGGACGAAACATTCAGCAACGAGAGATCTTGGTCTAGAAGCCAGTCCGCTAAAATATGAGCTCCGGAGGAATTAGTACTAGCCCCCCACAGGGTGTGCTTGGAGTTAGTCTCCCAGTATCATAAAGGGAGGGGTTAAGAGTGCACAGAAACTGTCGAGCCACGAACGGGAGAACCGACCGTTAGGAGAGTATAGGGAAACGATTGTTACCTTGTGGGCAGGAGGCCACAGAACCCGAACCCCAAGGGCTTCAATGCCGAACGGTAACGGGATGGGGAGATCTACCCTTTCCGAGGAGAGAAAGTCAGACACGCAAATGGCGACACCACCACCTTGCCGCCCAGCCCTGTCAGCACGAAAAGTGACGAAATGCGGAAGGGAGAAATGCAATGAAGGCTGTAAAAAGGTCTCTTGCAAGGCAAGAATGTGGGCTGTTGAGAGATCACGATGATTAAACCAAGGGCGATTAGCCCGAGCGCTTCTACAATTCCATTGGATAATGGAGAGCGTCATAACAACAAAAAAAAGGGGGGGGAGAGAGGAAAACTGACAGGAGAAAGACGAGGGAGGAAGGAACGAGAGCCGCTACGACTTTGAGGGAGGAGCCCGGTGCTTCTCCAGCACATTAGCCTGGGGAGAAGAGCCTTTCTGAATTAGAGAGGCGAGGAAATTAGTTTCAGGGGTCGAGGTGAAATCCATGGGTGACTCTTTCTGGGATACTCGATGAGATTTACCAGGTCGGGTAGTGCTGCGTTTCCCGCGTTTCGCCGAACTAGATTCAACGGGGAGGGGAACGTCCGTAGGGAGGGGAGTAGAACAGGGGTCGATCACATTATTTTCTTCCGTGTCGGGGGGAAAAGTTGACGAGAAGAGGCTGAAATTGGCTAAGAAAAGATTGTAACGTTTCTTGTACCATGGTTTGTATGGAGGTTTTGAAAGATTCTAAGATGGATGTGATGTCCACAGTCGAGGTAGCCGAGGGAGGAGGCGGGATGGGGGAAGGTTTGGTAACGGAAGCGTAAGAATTTTTGTTTTCGTCAGCCCGGAAGAGCCGGCGGGCTTCCGGGAAAGGGAGACGGTGAGTGCATTTGAAGCTCAAAAATTGTTTTTCTTTGATGTAAATTTCGCAAGCTGGGTCGTTGGCGCCATGTGGCCCTTCACAGTTAGCACACTGAATAACGGAGCTGGAGCAGCTTTCCGTTAAGTGATTTTGTCCACAGCGACTACATTTCGGGGCATTTGTGCAGGACCGAGTTCCGTGGTTGAATTGAGCGCGGGGGCGGTCGACGAACAAGGATATCCTGTGCGATTCGTACCACAAAAAGACACGTTCGGGCAGTTGAGTCCCCAACATAGTCACCAGAACAGAGAGGGAAGGAACCCGTTCCCCATTAGACATGCGGGTAAACCGACGGACTTCGCGCGCGACAACCCCGGAGTCCAATAATTCTTCCGCAATGTCCTCAGCAGTCACTTGTGTGGGAATATCATGAAGGAGAAAACGAGAAGTGATTTCGTCGTAGATGAGGGATGATTTTACAGGGATAGACAGTAATGACGATATTTCAAGTGCCGCAGCCGCTATGTCGGGATTTTCTGAGGATATGATGAGTTGGTTATTTTTGGTAAATCTAATTGAGTAGCCTTTCGTCTGGCCACCAAAAACTTTTGTAAGTTCCATTTTCAACTGTTTGGGGTGGGAGCGGGGGATACCTCCATTTACGCCTTCCACCCGTACCGTGGTATGGTAAACTCCATTTTGAATGGCGTGACACAACTGTTCTACTGGACTTGCCGGGTTGACATAGCAGTCCGGGTTGGACAAGTCTGCCATGATGGTGCAGGAGGCTTCCTCGGTAGCTTCCCTTAATTGATATGCATTGCCAGAGTCAGAAACACTCGACGCCACACTGGGCGGGATGACACTTAACAGCAGTTACGACACCAAACTCAAAAAGAGGAAAAAGATACACCTACCTCCCAGCAGGGACAGATTTTACTAAACCAGAGTACGCTACCGACCAGGTAACACTAATAGAACGAAAAACAAACTCAAAGAGCTGTGCGGCACACACTTCCACAACCCCCGCACACGCAGGAAAAGCACACGTAATACCGGCCGACGCAGCAAAGGCGGAGAGACACAACCTACTCCGGTCCGAGCACCGACCAAAAAAAAAAACGCCCTTCTGCTTCATAATAAACAATGGAATTTTGTTTATGTTTTTACCGCCAATTATACAGTTACATTAAATCCATACACTTACTTTTTCTGAATAAAATTGCTTAAAAATTATTGATTACTGCAAATAATTATTTCGAATATTTAAATAAAAAAATTTAATCAGAATGTTGAATATTTTTTACGGGCTGCAGGAACTGCATATGGTAATATATTTGTTTATTGTCTCTCTTTAAAGTCAGACAGACAAATACTCAAATGATCCGCATGTACAAAACTGCTTAAAAATGAATGTTTAGAGTAAATAATTATTTTGAATATTTTAATTTAAAAATATAACTAGAATGGATTGTTATATCTTTCTTGCTAACTGACTGTAACCGACGGAAATATAGGGTAGTGACGTAGCGACATCTACATTTATTATTATTACTTATTATTCATCATTATTAATAATTTGCGATTTCGAAACCATCTGTTTTTACGATGTTTCTCTTTACAGTCTGACCAAATATGCTTGGTCTGGGGATCGAATCGCTTTAGCACATGCAGTGGCGGATCCAGAAATTCTCTTTTGGGAGGGGCTAAATTTTGAAAAAAACTTATTTTACCCAAACAAAATATACAATAAAGCAAAATTTTAGTCTAAACCAATGTAAAAACTTTTGGGAGGGGCTAAGTGATTAAAAAAGATCACTTTACATATACAAAGTGCATAATGAAGCAGAATGTTACCCTTTAGTAAACTCTTTTGGGGGGGGCTAAAGCCCCTTAGCCCCTCCCCTGAATCCGCTACTGAGCACATGGATGTATATGTGTCTAGTCTAAATATTGTGTTGTAAATTATGCTTTGAAATAAAGATGTACTAAGATGAAGGATTTGAAAAAGCCAGTTATTTCAAAGTACAATTTACATCACTAATGACACCTGCGTAAATAACTTACACACAAACAATAATTAATTTGGAATTAGAAAGGGTTAAAACATGAGATGTTCCTTCAGTCAGTTAAAATATTTTGGAAATGTTTGAAAATTTAGCTAAAATATAATACTTAAACAGTACTTAAAAAGCTCAAAGTTATACTATTTTTATTAAACTTTTATATTAATTGGGATATTTTAAATTACTATATTCACAACAGGGGCGGATCCAGAGAGACCATCTGGGGGGGGGGCTCCGTTTTTCATCAGGATGATGCATTCATTTCGCAATACTTTTTCTCCCAATGTATAATTAGACATGGTATATCACAACTAAATAAGTATGTTGTCTGCTGCAAGAACCTTCGAAAGAAAACTCGGAAGGGGGGGGGGGCAGAGCTATCGTGCGCCCTATACCGATCAAGTTAAGGCCGATGCCCATAGTCATAAGCCGCGTGTTTATGCGTTTCAATGGACGACGACGATGGGACTGACACGGGGAAAAATGTTCCGTTTCTCTCTCCATTGTGTGAGGGGGACAGGGTTTTTAGTTTAACACATTAATATTTTGTTGGTAGATCCCGACTGGTCATTAAAAGTCGTAAATTTCGCCAGAAAAATGTCTCCTTAACCCCTGTAGTGACGACAAGACGTGGCTAATTAGCAACGACCTTTATTCATGTTGTTGTTCGCGGGTCCTACCCAGTGGCGGCTCGTGATCAAAAAAGTAGGTGAAGAGCTTATACCCAAACATTATGAAAAACACCTGATGCAGCCATTAACATGGGCGCAGGCAGAATATTTCCCAGGGGGGGGCAAAGACTACTTTAACGTATAGTTACCATGTTGAAAAGAGCAATAAAGCAAGGGAAAACACTGCATACAAAAATCCAGGCGGGGCATCGCCCCCCTTGCCCTATGCTGCCGGCGACCATGGCCATTAAGCATGGTAATTAGGCGGTGGCACAGGCCTTTCTGCGGAAAGAAATTTTTAATCTTTCAGCGATGCATTAATTCCTAATGCGTCCATTGGTCGACCCAGGGCCCGATTAACCTTTGAAGCGAGGGGAAGCTCAGTCTCATTTCGGGCCCCCTTCCCCTTTTTGTTTGGATTAAGTAAAGTTTTAAAGATTTTCTTTGTTAAAAGGATATTTAATTGATTTAATTAGTTCTAATGATTTTATCTGAAAAAAATATTTTTTTCATTAATTTGAAATTTACCTTAGATAAAAATATGTTATTCATTATCTTCGCAATAGTTTACTTAATTGTAATGAGATTTTACAGTATTTTTAAAATTACTGTAAAAAGTAAACTAAAAACATTTCCTTATTACTGAAACATTAAACTTTATTTATTTAGTCATATATTTTTCATGAGACATGGGGCTTTTTTCGGGAATTCTTTGTTCGTTTTGATGACATCATAAAAATCACAACATGGAAGTTCAGAATTAATTTTGACCTTTAGACGATTTTTAACCTTACATATTGAAAATTTACCCCTTTCTATCGACCAAATGTTCCTGATAATAGAACATTTTGTCTCAACTGGAACAAATGTCCCAAGTATATACATCGCAAACTGGACTAATTTACAAATGTTGCTACATGGAGTATCAAGACTTCTAAAATACCTTAAAAATAGCTTTCCACTTCTCTTCATTAAAAATCTTTACAATAACTTAGACGATCATTCAAAAACAAAATTTCGAATTTTTATCCGTTTTACAGTCATTTTTAGGCCCCCTTCAAATTATGAGGGGAAGCTTCTCGAGCCTTTTCGCTAATCAGGCTCTGGGTCGACCACGAGAAAGAACATCTCTTTTATCGTCATCATTCCACCAACTAAACGGTGTTTGTAATACATTACAGACTATATATCATTTACAGGAAACATAAGGAAGGTGAATAAACAGAAAAGAAACTATTATTATCATTAAAATTAACACAAGAAGAAACTCTAAAATTTTGAAAAGACAGCAGTAAAAATCTCATGTGTCAAAATCTCAAACAAATCACGTGGTTTCATTTTCCTACACCAATTTGTACTTGGAGACGCACTACGCTGGATTTTCTCTCACTTGAAGAGACAGACCGTTTTCTGAGGGATCTCTTCACCTGATAGAAAGTAAAGCTGTAAAACTGAATGGAGCGTCTGAGGTTACCATGGCAACCCCACCAATAAGTGCAGTAGAAGAGATAATTTTTCATTAGCACTTCACAACTCACCCCGTCAGAACCCGCGTACCACGTGACTCTAGCAATGGACCAATCGTGACACAAGTCTTTGAAACTTTCTTTGGCCGCGCGGCAAGGGCAAGGGGAGGGGAGGGAAAAGAGTTTGGCTTCACTGATAGTAAGGCCAAGAGCATGATTTAGCACAGTGTATTCTTACAGACTAAATTTGAAAAAGGATTATGGCTTGCTTACGTTACACAATTTTTTGTTACTTACAATACTTGGTGAAGAGGCACTTCACCTACTTCACCTGAAAAGCCGCCACTGGCCCTACCCATTAACATTTTAGTGTGTACAGAGTATAATTGCTGAATAATGCGTTATTGAACCCATTTCACAGCCACCGTGCAATATACAGTGTTCACAGCATATATTTTCGCATTTTAGGATTGCAATAAGTTTTCCAGATTAAGTAATTCCCATCCTTTTTTGTGAGGACTGTAGTAAACCAACCTCAATTGCTATTTACAACTATTATCACTATTACCTTCTATTTACAATTTGAGCTTTCTTTTTTAAAACCAGACCAGCTATACATTGCCAGGTACTCGCTTTATCTGATGTCTTAGAATATGTTTTACTTTTATAATGAGGATTTGTACCCATACGTCTGGGTGGTGTAGACTACTTATGAGAGCAGTTGAAAGAATGAAAGCTGTACAAATTGCGGAGGGTTGGATTGTTCGTCTATGCTTCAGCATCACTTAAGGCCGAGGCTGATTGCCGCTGCGTCTCACGTGAATGCAGTGGGTAAGAGGGCATTCTCGTCGCGAATTTTATGAATTTTTAATGGCAATTCGGGGTTTACCTACAAAAGATTTCTACACTATACCGCAAATTCCGTCCCCTATAAAAGAGAGAGCGACATAAGATTTTTTTTCTCCGTATCAGTGTGCCGTCGTCTATTCAAATTCGGTGGAACCTGCTAAAGTGACCACCTTGGTAAAGAGATCGTCTGTCTATAGTGACAACTTTAATGCAATTTCACTTTACATCACACTTTACCACCTTTATAAGGTGACCAGTTTTGTTCATCCCGAGGGTAATCCCATTAGACAGGTTCCACTGTACAAATAAAACTGGGAAGTGTGCTCCAGCCACTGTGGCGATAGCGAGTCAATAAAATTTGCCCCTTCTTCTGTTTAAAAATAAAAGCTCTATCGTTTTTGTAAATAGAGAAATTATGTTTAGTTCACAATGATTCAATAAGTATTGGTGTAAATATTCTTGGTATATATATGTACAGTACATTCCGGTTAATCGGACCAACTGCTTAATTGGACCAAATCCTAAAGAACCGATACAAATCCTATTTCATAAACATAATATTCTTCGCTTATTTGGACCAAAATTCCGCTTAATAGGACCATAGATAACGATAGCGAAAAAGTGGTCATAAGTCGTCCGCGTGGAGCGGATGTAAACCCTCGGAAAACTCTGAGACTGGACAGCCGAACACTGATCTCAGTTGATTAAAATAAATGAAATAGAGAAAAATAAAGCGAAAAGAGTCGAATTTAATCAAACTCGTGGAGAGGATCACCACGCGCTTAGTGCAGTGGACCACAGCTTTAGTGCAGCCAATGGACATGGGCATAGTAAAAAATTTAAAGACCTTTTATCGTGCAAGGTCAGTGAATTACGTCCTTCAAGCAATTGAAGAAGGTTTGCTGACCACATCTTCAACAGCTATAGAAGTCAGCGCAAAAGTCGCAATTTTAGAAGCAATCATATTTGTGCCGATAGCTGGAGAGCACTGAGCAATGAGACAATTCAGAACTGTTTTTCACATTGTGGCTTTAAGCATTTGGTTTTGGAGAGGTATGTGGCCGTACTCATTGAAAGTGAAAATGCTGGCAGAATAGAACAACTTCAACATGTCGAAAATTATGACGAATTTTTATCCATCAACAACGAGCTACAATGCTTCGATGAACATGAAGATTACGACTCTGCAGTTGTTGCTCGAATTTCAGATAAATACATGACAGCATCGGAAGATCACGAAAGTGATGATGATACTTCTAATGTGTTGGAGCCAATGACAACACAAGATGCAAGGAAAGGCATTGATACTTTACGCCGCTATTTTTTACAAGAAGGAAAGGAAGGCAGTTCGATGTCTGATTGCTGCGTTAGACGTCTGTAGAGATTTTGTGGAAATGAAATCAGTCGAGAGAATGCGTCAAGCGACACTGGCGTAGCCAGGATTTTGTTTCGGGAGGGGCACAGAGAGTTTTGTCCAACTAATTAATATTCTAATTATTAATTGTAATTAGAAATATTTTAATTATTAATTAATCTTAAATTAAAAATTTTTATAATTATTAATTATAATTAGAAATAATATTCTAAGTACTAATTATTACTAAAAATAAGATTCTAATTGTTAATTCTAATTATAGTATTACTTAATTAGTAATTTCACAAAAATATCCTTAAATATATGTTTAAAGATGCTATTCGGTATTAATATTTCCCGAGTTAATTAATAATTCTTCAATATAATTATCTCTGTAGATAGATGCTTATGTACCGGTTTGTCTGGCGATTATCTCAACCAGATAAGATTTTTTTTTTTAATCCAGGCCCGTATCTGCTACTACAACAAGAAAACTAAATAAATGATTTTTAAATCTCAATAAACGTCCATAGTAAAAAATATTTCTATGTAAAATTTTCTTGTTATAAACAGGAAATATATTAATCTATCCCCGATTTTCAATCAGCTCATTTGCAGCTGCATATAACTAATACATACAGGTTGATTCAAAATTTGTGTGACCAATTTTAAAAGCGTATAATTATTTATGGTAAATTTTAATTTACCACCTGTTTTATTTTAAAAATTAAACGTTTAAATTACCAATCGAACTACTTTTATTAGTGGGAGTAAATTTGGCTCCGAAATTAGATCCTTAAACCCGAAACGAAATTTTTAAGCTTTTGTAGGATGGTTGCTCAAATTCTGTCATAAATAAAGCATTTAAAATTCAGAAAAGGCATTTTTCTAAACTTTGTATAACTATCTAAACTTTGAAAAGAAATAAAATATGGCTGGCAATCAAGAGCTCCAGGGGGGAAATGTGGACGAAAGGAAGTCATTGGTGAAAAAGAAAAAAAGAAGCTGAAAAGACTTATCGTTGTAGAAAATCCTCTTCCTCAAAGAACTTTAGAGAAGAAACTACAGGTATCGCAATCGACAGTTTGCCGTCAGATAAAGAAAATTGCCTATAAAAATTGAAGAAACTAGTTTGTCATCAAATATCTGCAAACACTGTAGAAAAACGAAGAAAACGTTCTTGGTCTCTGTATTTAATGTTACGCAAAGGTAGATACAAAACATGGATAACTTCTGATGAAGCGTTGTTTCGTCTGTAATTCACAATTCACAACTGGCAAAAGGAGGTTCAATATATTTCACGCGAACAGCGTCGCATAGACGCAGCTGTTTTGCAGAAGGCAAGTTGGACGTTAGGTACTATGGTATGGATGGGAATGTCCTCTCAAGGCTTAATAAAACCATTTTTTGTAGAACCAAAGGTTAAAATTGATGCTAAATACTATCAGAATAAAGTTCTGGAGCACATGATCAAAGAAAGTACACGTCCCCCAAGAAAACTTTGTTTTACACCAAGATTCTGCACCAAGTCATACTGGAAGGTCAACTGTCAAATGGCTGAAAGACTTTTAAAAAAAATTAACTTTATTTCTCCTGAAAAATGGCTACTATCATCCCTTGACTGTGCTAATTGCGATTATTTTTTATGGGATACTTAAAAGAACAATGAAGCCTATGAACCTTAAATAGACGTAAGGTAAGAACACTTTAAGGGCTTTAAAAAGCAATGAAAGAGGAAGTTGGAAAAATACCTCCAAAAATGGTCTAAAAAGCTCTTTTGTCTTGACCTAAACGTTTACTTAAAGTGTACTATGCTAAAGGAAACCACATTGAAAATTTCGTGTAAATAACTTAATTCAATAAAATTTTATGATTCTGAAATTGGTCACGTTATTTTTGAATCAACCTGTATTTTATAACGAAGATCACGCAAACACAAACCTATCATTATTATTAACAGCCACAGAACAACGACGCTAATTTTAAAAAATAAAGCTTTAATTATAATGCACAGGCTGTACTAACTCAGTTTCTTATTGCAATTAATAAGTCAAAATGTACAGTTTTATGCAGTAACACATAATTAACCTAGAAAATCTTATGACTAGATTTTTTATTTATCTTTTTATTTTTTCAAAATGCTTGTTTTTATATAATGGTGCTCACAAATTTAAGATATTCTAAATAATGCAGACACAATATTAAAATAAGAAAATCATCCAAAACTCTGGTTTCGGCAATAAAGTTGATCACTAGATTAAAATACCCTACACAATTCAAATACAATATTAAAATAACAAAGATATGACTTAAGGAGAATCTTCCAAAACTTTGCCCTTCTGTATAAGGTTGCTGACAGGATTAGAATATTATACGTATACAATGCAGGCACAATATTGAAATAACCCAGCATCACTTGAAAAAAAATTCCGAAACTCTGCTCTTGGGAATAAGGTTGATCACAAGATTAAAATTTTCTGCACATTGCTAACAAAGTACGTATTAAAATAATACAGACGTCACTAGAAGAAAATCTTCGAAAATTCTGGTTTTTGGAATAAAGTTGGTTCAAAATATATAGAATTTTTCTACTTAAGCAGTCTTAAAAAATATAATTAATTGCAAATTTTCGACTTGAATAAGTGTTGAGTTGTACTGTATAATTTAATTAACATCTAGATTTAAGAACATCTTGCATAATATTGGGAAGATTAAATGGTAAAAATACATCGGATTTGATTTCTTAATAAAAAAAGAAAAAAAACAGACGCACAAAACTTTCCAGAACGGATAAATTCTTAAAATTATTGAGGGGGGAGGGGTTGCACTCATCGCTAGTTGGTGAGCCATAAGTCAGGGGGGTGGGCACTAGAGATGAGATGGACTCAGCCCGAGCCCAAACCAGGCTCGGGCTTGTGAGAAATTTCTCTTCAATTGAACGTATTCCGTGTAAACAGATTTTAAAAAGTGATTCATCGGAGAAATAAACTAATTAATATTATTTGATAAACTTTAATATAACGAATTAGGTAGTGCATTAATAGTTTGCTGTTATATTTGTCTTTAATTTGCACAAACGGCAAAATTTATAATATTCTACCAATGAAGTCATTGACTTTTATATACCTATTAGCTGACATTTCGGGCTCGGGCTTCAGCACCCTGCATAAGTACGAAGTTTTAGCGTACAATTTAAAAAACAAAAATGAAAATAGGTCTATTTAATTGTTTAACTTAGAAGAAAAATATATTTAATAGAAAGTTACATTTTAATGAACAACTTAATGTCTTATTTTAGAATCAGAAAATAAAGGTATTAAGCTCCGATTTTTTAGATTAATTTCAAAGCAAAACTGCTGTTCTCATTGGTTGTGTTTTTAAATTACAAAGGAAAGCACTTAAGAATATTTAATTTTTTTTTTAAACTGTGAGTAGCAAAAATATTAAGAAGAAAACATTACTGAGAGTAATTTTTATTTAAAAAATACAGACTTAGTGGACTGTTGATAGACCTTATTTAGTCGTGAGCCGGATATCCGAAAGAGAAGTCGGATATCTGGTGATTGTGATTCGGATATCCGATGATATTTCGGATATTGATAAATCAGCCGGATATCAAGTGCATCCCTAGATATTTCAAATATTCATTTATTCTTTACCAGAGCATAGAAAATAGTATTTATAAAGTTTTATAAAACTTTAGAACAGAAAAACAAATTACAGATTTACCTTCTTGTCAGTTGAAATGGTGGGTATAAAGGAAACATTTCTTAAATTACATATTAATGAAAATATGATAATACAAATTTTTCAGCATACTTAAGAAGATATTATGTCGCATGTATAATGCCATTGTTTATATTATATCATTTTAAAACACACAATAAAATATTGAGTATTTAATTTAGTTTCTTTTCCTGATGTGCTTTCTGAAGTTTTCTGGAAATATCTGTTCATCTATGGCTTTTTCCGCTTCCTGTAGATTTGAGTCTTCATTGTTAGGCAAACTATGTATAATTTTTGGAATTTTATTTAAAATTTCTCCTACTCAACGGTCACTTTCTTGAGGCCATAATCTCTATTCGAACCCACCAACTGGACAGAACAGCACACTATTCAAAAACACGAGCGTATGGACCTTGTGAATGGTGGGGAAAGGGTCAGTTTGTGCCCCTCCTTGAAATTTTATCCTTAGTAGAAAGAATTATTTTTGTATACACCATAGTTTAAAAATACCACAGGTGGCGATGAAAGCTGATAACACTTGGGAATACTTACTTCACAGGGTACAACGGTAACGAGCTGAGGTTATAGGGTGAGGGACATTTTTAGTATCCCAGGAGTAGGATATTGCCCAGATGTATATTTTTCTGGTGTGTACGCGTGTCGAAAGTCACCTCGGGTTAGTGATTAAAGGCACTTTTTAACCTTTTTATTGACTTGTTTTTTTCTTCGTTCTCAATGTGAAAGGATCTAGAAAACGTTTATCAGAAAGATTAGACAAATATCACACAACAAGGATTCTGAGACGATCCATTTTTACAAATTGCAATATATAAATAACAACTGAAAAAATTTCGGGGGGGGGGAGGGCACGGGCCCGGTGGGCCCCCCCCTGGCTACGCCAGTGTCAAGCGACGCTCGATAAGTTCTTCAAACATTGATTAAATGTGTTAGACCATTTTTACTATGCTTTTGTATGCTATATACTGTGTAGATTGTTTAAAAAATTGTAAATTTTTGCAATGAATAAAGTTTGTGGGCAATAGTAATTCTTGTTTGTATTCTCCTCAGACATGCGTGTCGCACAATAAAGATTTCAATGTGCTGCTATATAAAAAATAGCATGTTTTCTGTAATTTTGGAGAATGTTAGTTTAATCGGACCAGCCTGTTAATGGGACCAAACGGTCTCGTCCTTGTCCGATTAACAGGAGTCGACTGTATATATATGTACATATATATATGTACACACACATATATATATATATATATATATATATATATATATATATCAGTGGCGTAGCCAAGGGCGGGGGGTTAGGGGGGTCATAACCCCCTCCCAATGAGGAATTTTTTGCCACACAAAATATATATTCTTCACTATATTATCACACACACGTATACATGAGTTGTAGTAGTCGTAACCCCCCCCCATGAAAAATTTCTGGCTAGACCCCTGATATATATATATATATATATATAGTTGGCTCTCTGTTTAACGACTTTCAAGGAACCGTGAAAATGTAAAAAATCGTCCTGGGGCGCCTGCATTCTGGGGCGGTTGCCTTGGTTGGAGGATTTTTTCAGAGGCTCTAACGCGTATTCACGTTAAATCTGGAGAAAACCATCTGGAAAAAACTCCAGATAGTTAGATCGACAGCCGCGCGGTAGGCCCAAACGCGCGACCTTCACACTTCAGCCATCTATCATGTCGAGTGTCTTATCCACTCTGCCATGGTGGGGCCCAGAAATTAGAATGTTGGATGCTCTTGCTTCATGCAACCATTTGCATGCAGAAGTGCTTTGGCAAACTCTTCCTATTGGCCACATTGACTTTTCGGTCGTTTGGATTTGGATCCCGAACTAAATTTTTGTGCTGCTCCAAGAATTTTCTCTTTGCTTCTAAAATACCTTTGAGAATACACTCAGGTAGTTGAGATTGTCTTGCGAATTGCACTTTTGACATTCCCCGACACTTTTTTCCCACTCTTAAAAAAATTTTCCCCTGTTTCTGTAGCGTAAGATGAAAAAGAAAAATCGTTGTTAAACAGAAACGACGTCGTCTTTGAATAGAAATTTTTTACGTTGGAGTTGCTGAGACTTTGAAATATTGTCTTTGGAAAGAGATCGTCGTTAAACAAAGAGTCGACTGTGTATACAGTGCTACTTCTTCAAATTTCAGTTCATGTGAAAATTTACAATTTTTCTTTAACTTCCCAAATCCATAGTATATTTCTAGCTCTGGGGGGGGCTCGAGCCCCCAGAGCCCCCCCCCCGTGATCCGCCACTGATTCACAACCATTAGTAAGACCATTTAAAAAAATGTGTTAAATTTGCTGTTTATGGTAAGCAATGTCGTATCCGGGGGGGGGGGGGGAGGACAACCCCGTCTTTCCAAAAGGAATAAATTTACACTATATAAAATGGTGTTTCTAACTGTGACGCAGCCGGGGGGAGGGCGATTTGCCCCGGGCAGCAATTTGAAAGCAAAAATAGGACGCGGCTTCTAAAAGAATTGCACTCAGTTTAATGAAAATCATTTTACGCTGAACCATAGCGTCTGCTATATAGGAGTCGCATATCAGGCTTGACCTGAGGGACGGCTGGGGATATCCCCAAGCCAGCAATCTGTAACTAGAGATAGGGGCCTCAACCAGTGGCGGCTCGTGGGATACAGCAAGTACAGCCGGGCTGCACTTGAAATTATCAGCACATACTTTAAAATAATTTATTCTACTATTTTTCCTAAATTCAGATTAGAATTGTGGAATTCCTACGGTAAATTAAAAAAATCTCCGGAAAAAAAAAAAAAAAGTGTTGTGGCCGGTTCGCTCATTCAGAAAAAAGCACCTTAATCTTCCCGCAATTCAATTGGAAAATCTTTGGTTCAGATCAGAGCGCTGGAAAGAAAATTGGCAGCACCGTTGCCATGACAACGACTGCGTAAGCAGCCTCTCCGGCATAGGGTAGGGAGTATGCAGCTGATACAGCCGATGAAAGATTTTCTAACGGCGGCTGAACTTGAGGACTCGACTAACTGATTGGCTCGGACGAGAAGTGAGGGAGGGGGTAAGGAGAATATATGTTCGGAAAACTCTCGACTTTATATTGCTGAATTTATCAAGAAGGTAAGCCTGAATAGACGCTTATGAATGGACAATTACCCATCAAAGCAGTATTGTTTTTAAGTAAGCAAGAACTGGCATTTAGAGGACATGGCGAGCGAGAAAATTCTTTAAACATGGGAAATTTTAAAGATCTTTTAAAATTATTGATATCTGAATTAAAACAACGCCTTTTTATGAGGACATCACTGACCGATTCGCATGTTTAAAAGAAAGGAGGATTGATTTCACTTATAAAAAATAAGTAAGTTTTCTTTTTTTTCTTTTCTTCTCAAGTTATCGTTACAAAAGAAAATTCTAAGGAAACTTCGAATCGGACACGGATTAATGCAATTTTGAGGATAAGAGCGGCTGGTTGAAATTTATGTCCATTTTATGGAAGTAAAATAGGGTCTCTTACATTTTTTATGCAATTTCTTTTTTTTTTCCTCGGTGAGTCGGTGAGGGCTTAATCCGCCAGCTTTCGAATTCAGTAACAAAGATTTTCCAATCCTGTCCGGAGGAAAGGGGGGGGGCTCATATGCTTCCGGCTGCACTAACAATTTTGACCACGGGCCGCCACTGGCCTCAACAACAGACCCCCTTTTTGGCCTTTCGCATATTTTCCTTACAGAATATCTAAAAGTATTACTCTCCATTTAATGAAAAACATTATACACTTAACCATTAGCGCCCATATATTGGGCAAAAATGGTGGCTTGACCTAAAGGGCGGTTGGGGTTACCTTCAGACTTAAGTATAGTAGGCAGTTTTATAGCATACTGAACTTTTTTCTATTATTTTAGTACTACAACGTTTGGAAGTCAGACGTGATCCGCCCCTTACAAGAACAAGATTACCTCTAAAAGTACTCATATGGGCGCCCATGCCCATGGGCGCCGGCAGAATATTTTCCAGGGGGCGCAAAGACTACTTCAACGTATGGTTACCATGTTGGAAAGATAAAAAAAAAGCAAGGGAAAACACTGCATACAAAAATCCAGGGGGGGCATTGCCCCCCCTTACCCTATGCTGCCGGCGCCCATGCCCATGCCTTACCAAAGACACCGTTTTGTTAGCTGTTAGTAGTTGAATTTTTCAAAATAGATAAAGAACAGTAGCTTTGTTGAAAATTTTTTGAAGTACTTTCCGTTAAATGTCGCATCCTGCTTTAGCAATGCAAAAAATATTATCAAAGTCTGAGGACCAGGGTCATGAACAAGGAGCGTCATGGGCATTGCGAGGGTTGGGGGTCAAACCAACTAGACCCTCGCTCCCCCGTGGTAGTTCTATGGGTAAAATTGGACTCTTTTTTTATGTCAAAGTAAAAAAAAAAAAAAGAGTATTTCTCCCTCCTCTAAGGCCCGACCAGTGGCTGAGTGCATTTGCGCTCTGAATTGGGAGTCGGGAGGTGTCTGGTCCAAATCCAGGTCTCCTCCGCCGACTTAACCGTTCGGAGTTTTCTGTTGTTTCCTGCGAGACGTAGCGTAAATACCTATATTCCGTATATGTTGGCAGATATGCTATATCGACTATAGAGCATTTTAAGGGATTGAAAAGAAGTTAAGTTATTTTATGTACAAATGTAAATTATTTTCATTGTTCATACTTTATAATTAAAAAAATAAACTTTTCAGATTTTTTTTCTCCTTTGTCATTTATTGTGAAATTGTAAAATTGTAAAATATAAGATGTTGGGCCCCCTAAAATCTATCGGCCCTGGGCAGTTGACCCATTTTACCCTGCCGGTAATATGACACTGTTGTCGGTGCATCTCCAACACAGAACGCACATACTCAAAATATACAACACCCGTTTTAAAGGTTGTTAATGATACTGTCAAGAATTTGTGATTTTCGGCCTATTCAATTGATTGGTTGTTTCAAAGTACAGTGCTTTACATTTAAGTAAGTATAGGGATAACTGTGCAATTTAAGTGAATAAATCATAAAAATTAAAAGTAAATAGAAGAGTAAATAATTCGAATTATTTCTGGGAATGAGTCTCCACCAGCAGAGCATTGCTTTATTGACTGATATACTCCTAAAGACAAACTAGCAATTAAGCATTTTTGATGAATTTGTTATAAACTGTAAACTAGCTATTTTTAGTTATGTAATTCTTTTTTACTTTTAGATTTACATAATTTCTTATTCATATCTTGAATTAAGTTTTGTTTGCAGTACTTTAATGTGTCTTGGAACCAAGAACTGGTTTATTGAAGTAAAGCTTAGCAATTGTATTTTATATTGGCCCTAACCAAGATAAACAAACAAACAAAAAACGGTTATTGTATAAATGTAACTTAGGTAATTTTAATGAGTTAAGTTTGATATGGTTTGAACAATTTTAAATTATTACTTCATAAATAAAAATTTTCTAGAACAAATAAATTTTTGAGTAAAATGATAAATAATATGAACTCTTCTTTTACGCAATATTAGATGACTATATACTAGTAAAGTTCAAAGATTTGAGAATCCTCGAAAAAATTTCCTTTTTTATCAGTTAAATCTAAATGTCATGAATATTTTTTCATAATGAGTGAACATATTATGCCTGTATGAATTCATCTATCTATATGTATGTATGAACGTATTCAAGGGTCCAGGAGGTTCACCCTCCCCCCTCCCTCCTTCCCGAAATTTTGAATTTTATCAACAAAATGATAATGATGAAGTATTTTGTGAAAAATTCTCTTATCCAACCTTTTGCAGCCTCTCGAAATTTTTTTCTGATGCGCCCCTGTATGTATGTATGTATGTATGTATGTATCTATGCATCAGTGTATGAAACTGTGCACAGGGCCGCCGAATTTCTAAAATCGGGACTAGTGCCGGGGCTTTCATTGTTATTCCCCAGTGCACTGGCCAATCTTTTATGTATAATCTCATTGATCCTTACTCCAGCGATTTTGTGTAGGATTTGAACTTCTAACAGAGAACAAAATACGATAGAGAACTCGAAATTGACCAAAAATGGACAGCCATCTTCCATGGATGTTATGTTCTAAAAATATGCCTGCTTGGGCAAAAGCTCGCCAAGCCTAGAACGCCGCCTTTGTTTTCACAATTTTTCAATTTTATTAGTTTTTGATTCTGAGTTGAACTCGGGCGAGGCAGTATAGCCAATAGAAGCCCAAATGGAAGTCCCCAGAACAAAGGTAAGTGGTTGGAAATTCTTTCCTTTTTTTTTTCTTTGTGGTGAACTCTCCTATAATCACAACTACTTTCCGAAAAATGTAGTTAGCTATAACTACAATTACTTTTTGACAAATGTAGTTAGCTACAGCTACTTTTCAAATGTAATCACTACTTTTTCATTACTTTTAGACGACAAATTTTGCTAAAAGATTCAATTTAGATTAACCTGCGGCGGCACAAGAGCGCCTCCGCGCACGCTACACCTTGCCAATTGAAGGCTGGGACCAATTGGGCATCTTTTGCCTGGTTGGAAAACGCCTCAATCTACCTCGAGGATTTCTTGGGATCAAAAAACCAATTCCAGCCGCACACTCCCCCTTCATTAATGACCCAGACAACGAACACGCATTTGCCTTCTCGCCTTCAGTGATAGATGGCGCCAACATCGACCCCATCTATCTCTTGCTCCTTCAAAGTCCACAACACGGGCCAGAAACCTCTTAAAGTGCAAAACACGTGGCAACAACCTCTCAAAGTCCACAACGTCAGGCAAATTCTATAACGCTTGGAACATCGTTCATCAGCCTCCGATGGACACTCTAGGGAGGAGGAGTGCCGCGGTACGAGATAGCTTCCGCGAACCTTTGCAAATGAAGGCCGGGCGAATGGGCACCTTTTGCTTGGTCGGAAAATGCCTCAATCTACCACGCGGATTTCCTGGGATCAAAACTAGCTCCCGCCGCACGTTCTCCCTTCAAATCTTCAAAGATATTGACATTTACTAATAAGCGAAAACAATTGATATCCTATCAGAAAAACTATTGCTTTCATGTGGAAAACTATTGATATCCTAATCAGAAAAGCTATTTCTTTAATCAACAACTACCGATATAATGAAGTACTGCTGAAACTAATCAAGTTTTAACGACCTTATGAAATCAAAGTAAGTTAATCTTTTATGATCTAAACTTGGGGTTCTAAATCTGGGGAAGGGATGGGGGTGGGCACGTGCTCTCTCTGGATCCGCCAATGAGCCTTGCCTTAATATGAAGCTAAATGTTGCTACATTTTTTGTTACACTAGTTATACTGATTGGCGACCGAAAAGTTTAAAGACGATATCGGTACAAGGACATCTCAACCTTGTGCCGGAGCTTGAGAATCAGACTACTACGCTAGGTGTCATGTCAGTACAAACGAAAGTTGAAGTTGCTCTACTTGTGGTCTCTCTCTGGCGTAACGTACTACCTTTTCTCTCTTTCCTTCTTATTTTTCTGTCTTCCCGCTTTTCTTTTTCAGTTTCTTTCTCTCTTCATCATGTTCTTTGTATGCTTCGTATGTCCCAAGGGCGGCTCCAGAGAGGGGTCCATGAAGTCATGGCCCCCTCCGAAATTTTTTTACAACTTTAGATTCGCATACTTCAAGGTTTCACACGTTCAATTTGCTTTTTGAACAATTTATATACCTATATAAAAAGTTCAATGGTTCCCTCCGAGATTTCGGTGTAGAGCCGCCCATCGTATGTTCCTCGTGGTGTCGCAATTTGAAATGCTGTGTGTTTCTGAGTTAGTATTGCAGAGTAACATGGGCGTCCATAGACATTTTTTTAGGGGGGGGGCAAATTTCACACTTGCAATAATTTGGTTCTGATTTTGCTTTGGGATGCACTTCTGTTTACATGATAGCACAATGTACTAAATCTCTGGGGGGGGGGGAAGTGACCTACCTTGCCCCCCCCTTATGGGCGCCCATGCAGAGTAGTGGTATTACATTTAATACCAGGAACAATAACAAAGGAGGCGAGAACAAAGAGGCTTCAAACAACACGCATACCCTTCCTTCTCTTCTCCCATCAAGTTGTGTTTAGGTGTGTGTGTGAACAGTTGTGTTTATGTTTGTGTGTGGCTTGTGTTTCCTACAAGTATGAACTCTAGTTCTATGCTCGGAAGAAAGAGCAATCTCACCATGTGATCAATCGTCCGAAGCGACGACTCGGCGCGGCATGAATAATGTTAAAAGTAATGGCCACAAGTCGCTAAATATTTGTGATTTTTGGATGTGGTGAGTTATTTTGGATATTTTTTCCCTGAGTAGTTATTTGTTGTAACGATTATTATAAATTGAGTATGAATATTTATATATGTCTATGTATATATATATATATATATATATATATATATATATACACTGCCCGACATTGAAAATGCAACACCCATAAGGAGTGGCCAGAAAGTGACAGCGATACAGGAAGCAACACGTCTAGGTACTGAGTCAATGAGAGTACGGATTACGGATGGCGTCCTGAGGAATGTTTCTCCATTCCCTGTCAACCATTTGTCACAAGTTCGTCTTCTGAACGGGCTAGTGGCAGGATCTGCAAATGGCGTCCAATCACATCCCAAATGTGTTCGATTGGTGACAGATCAGGAGAGTACGGTGGCCAGAGAAGCGTCTGTACACCTTGCAGAACACGTTGGCTGATGCGAGCAGTGTGCGATCGAGCGTTATCCTGCTGATACAGGGCGTTGGGAACCGTTTGAAGGTAGGGGAGTGTCACCGGCCGCAGTACATCATCCCCATATCGTTGAGCCGTCATAGAGCCCCGAATACGAACTAGAGGTGACCTGGAGTCATACGCAATTGCTCCCCAAACCATGATGCCACGTTGTCGCACGGCGGGGCGTTCTACAATTGCTGCCGGGGTGTGAGTGAGTGAGTTTGTGATTGTGGCAACGCTCCACGAGGGCGATCTGCCAAGGGTGGGTGCCTCGGTAGGTGGACTTTTTAAACAATTGCTGCCGGATTGGACCTGTTTCCACGTCGATGCCACAATCGTACGCGACGACTATCACTGGAGAAACAGAAGCGTGATTCATCTGAGAACACAACCCTGTGTCATTCTGTCGTTCACGTCGCTCTAGTCTGGCACCATTGCAGTCGTCAGCGTCTATGTTGTAGAGCCAATGGCAGTCTTCTTAACGGACGCCATGAGTGCAGGCCTCTAGCAACCAATCGACGAGAAATGGTTCTGGTCGATATAGGAACATGCAAGGTGTCTTGAACATGTCGCAGAATGGGGGTTGATGTAGCTTGAAAGGCTGCCACCGCTTGTCGGTGGATGGGTCGATCCACGCGTGCTAACGTCACTGTGGTTGCACGCAGCACCCCTTAAACGTGCCACATTTCCTTGTTCCAACCATTTTGGACACAGACGGTGTACAGTGGACATATCCAGGTGCGTGTCTGCCGAGATTTGCCGAAAGGATCAACCTGCCCTTCTCAGTCCGATCACCATTAGAGCTGAAGCAAACCGCATATATTCGGTACTAAGATACGGATAATCACTCAGACTCGAAGTAACGAATGGTTACTTTTCGGTTGATATCGTTACTCGTTACTCGATTCGAAGCTGTTTAGGATCGAGCAGCTTCGAACTTCGAATACAGACTTCCAGGCGAGGCGAACTAGAGGGAAACGGGTTCCAGTAATCGAGTACTAATATCTTCTGTTTGTTACTGGATATCGGATCGCGGTTTCAAGGGGGAAAATGACTTTTGAGTGTGCATTTCGGATCGACCAGGTTCGAACTTCGAATACAAGACTGCCGGAGGGAGAAAATGAATTTCGGTATTTGAGTAATAGTATGTTCCGTTCCGTTACTAGATACCGGAAGTATTATGGATTCTCGCTGTTTGAAGGGAAAAATCAGTTTCGGTATTTGAGTAGTAGTATGTTCTGGTTGCAATTCGTTTGTGCCGAGCCGAATGGTATCGTTTTGATGAGGTTTGGAAGAATCCGTATGTTTCGTTACAGTTATGGAGATGGATATACTATCTGCTGCTCTATTGATATGGGTCGTACAATGGGGGGATACGATCCGGTGTATAGTGCGTTCTTATGCGCAGTTGAACTTTTTTTTGCAGGGGGGGAAGGGGGTGTTCTTATAATTGTAGAGGAGCAATACATATAAGAGAAGCATGTTAGTAAGGGGTGCTAATTTCGGGCTTTCTAACATTTTAGTACTAAATAGTGGTGCAATCAGAATTCTTTCTTTCAGGGTGGTTCCGAAGCAGGATTGCGAACTTAACTTTTTCTTTTTTTTTTTTTTTTTTTAGCTAGAATCGAAATATGAGTAATAAATAAATTATTTAAATACACCTTTAAAAAAATATTTTTTTATAAAGTAAACGAATTCACACATTTTTATTATTTAAAATATTATTTGGAACTAAAAAAAATATTTAGCATGGAAACCTAAACACATTTTTTAAGTAATTGTTTAAAAAATATATAAAAAATTGGGAGCTACCCGGGATTTCTATGCCCACTCCTGCGTAAGCCACTGGTATTAAAATAATTCAATAAAGTTCAGTATGTTTCTAAAATGTCGGCGTTTAGGGGGCCATCTGCCCTATTTTATGGTACATTTTATTCCATGAACTCATGGAATACGCATAGTCCGGTGCAACCATTCTTTCTGTATGAAAGGAGTGATAATTTTTGTTTAAAGAATGCTCTCATATATGCACCCACAGAAGGGGCTAACCCCTTTCATCCCAAAAGTGCAGAAATAGAACTGGAAATATCTTAAAAATACATAATTCTCACTGAATTAAACAATTTTAATTTAAAATATGGTAAGTTTTAATTTACTTCGAAAAATCGTCCAGCAAAAGAAGTTTTTGATATGAAATAAGAACTCACAAATAATAAAGATATTATGCTTGTAGAGACGCAAAGTAGTTGATATCATACTGAGATCCCCTGCCCTGTGAATTTAATATATATGGCCCAATCCCTGGATCTCAGTATTCGAGAACCCGCTCCCAGAAAAAAACACGAGTCACAAGCTTTCCTTTACACTTTTTATGATAAGAGTGAACAGGTTAAACCAGCGTTCAGAATTTAAAAAAGGGGGGGTTGAGAAAAAAAAGAATGGCATATGTCTTTGGAAGATTTCTATGTGTACTCAGTAATTCGGATAATTTAGCATTGTATAAAACCATAAATGTGTATAAAAACAATCTGTAAATCAGAGAAAATAAGCTCTAAATACAACTTTGTACAACTTCGCTAAAAAAAATTCTTTTTGGTTAGGTTTTGTTATGGGTTTATGTATGGGCGGCATATACCCATAACAACACTGTCCCGGATGTGTTGTTATGGGGCACATATAACACCCTATTACCGATTCTATTAGTAGTAACGAAAGTAACGAGTAACGAATAGCGAACATCTAAGTAACAAATACATACGGATACTCATTTTGTCGTTACTTTTACAGCACTAATCAACATGCCCCTTGTAAAATCGTCGGTCTGCTGTAACTGCCTCCGTTGACGGCGGCCTGGCATTCTCTGGATACACGTGTCCTCTGAGACAAGACTAAAATTTCTACGACAATTTCTCTAGCAGCAATATTTTCACAAAAAATGTCCGCTCTACCGGTTCCTTCCCGTATATCTTTTTCCAAGTGCACTGGCGAGCTGCGAATTTTACATCATTAGCATAACTCAGCAAGGTGCATTTACCCTGAAATTTGCATAATTTTCTGACCACTTCTTCTTGGTGTTGTATTTTCAATGTCACGCAATGTATATATATACATACAGCGTGTGTCACAATTCCCTACTGGGTTTGGAAGGCTTATAAAAAATATATATTACCAATACGGCAACAAAGTTGACTTTACTGGATAAAGAAATGTTACAAGTTTTGTTTCATAAATGTTCAATATGTGAACCTTATGTGATGAGGCAGATATCAAATCTAAAGTCAAATTCCTCCCACCCCGTTCTCTCTTTAACAGGTCGTGATCAACGGTAGCAAATGCGGTTGTGATCCTTTGGCGTAAATCTTTTAAATCATGAGGCATAGGGAGCACGAACACAGGATCTTTTGTGTAACCCCATAAAAAAAAATCGCTTGGAGTTATCTCCGGAGAGCAAAGTGGCCATGGAAGAAGGCGATCGTCGGCGTCAGAACCAAGACCAATTCAACGACGTGGAAGATCGTTATTTGAGAAACAAAACTTGTAATGTTTCTTTCTCCAGTAATATCAACTTTTATACTGGTAATGCATTATTTTTTAAAAGCCTTCAAAACCCTGGAGGGCATTGTGACACACCCTGTACATATACTGGGTGCAAGGTGTGTGTCTGGCACCCTGATGGATTTTGAAAGTCAGTAAAAAAAAGACGGAATGCAATAGATATGTATCATTTGCGGCCTTATGCTTAGGAAATTAGGGAATTTTATCCCACCAAATTTCAAATTTAGTTAACATTTCTACCAAGAGATGGCGCTGCAAGCGATCTGTAACAGGCATAGTTAAAACGAAGTATTTCAGCTCGCCATTCCGTAGTTCGTCGTCAGGCTGATAGCGTATGCTGTTGAGATTGCAATTCCGCTTTACCAAAATGATATTTTCCGTTGAACAGCGGGTATTAATAGTGTTAGAGTTCCACCGCCTGGAACACAGTTTTGTTCAAACGAGGCGCAGTTTACAAAGCAAATGTTATGTGAGAAACGGACCGTCAGACAATGCGATAAGGACTCTATTACAGAAATTCGAACGAATGAGGAGCGGGAATGATGGCCGAATTGGAAATGTCGGCCGGCCACGCTTTTCAGTTACAGAATCGAAGCAGGTAATCCAACAGCTGCCCCGGATTTTCGCACACCGTGTTGCATCTTATACTGGACTCCAAAGAATGAGCCCTCACCGTCTCATGCGCCACAGCCTTCGCATGTTCCCGTACAAAATCCAGACTCACCAACCCCTCAGTCCAAATGCCATTAATGCAAGCTGTAATTTCGCGAACGCCATGCTGCAACTTGTGGATGACGGTGAACTCGATGTTGGCAACATATGGTTCTCAGACGAAGCGTATTTTCACCTCGATGGCTATGTCAACAAGCAGAACTCGCTAATTTGGGGAAGAGAAAAACCTGAGATTGCTGAACCTTCATCCCTGCATTAACCAAAAATAATGGTATATGCTACGGTTTCCTCCAAGGGAATAATAGGGCCATTTTTTCGAGAGCAACCGATAAATGCTGTACGATATCTTGGGATTCTGGAAGAATTTCTGGGGATACATACTTCTTTGGAGGACTCTTCGAATGCCTCCTGGTTCATGCAAGATGGTGCTCGTCCACATCGAACGTCTGTAGTATTTGATTTCTTGAACGAACATTTCAGTAAGCGGGTAATTGCCTTGGATTACGACATGCATACAGGAAGTGGCATGGCATGGCTTCCTTTTTCGCCAGACATGACGCTCTGCGACTTTTTTCTTTGGGAGTACCTGAAAGATTTGGTATACCGCCAAACTCCACAAACAATTGCGGAGCTGAAGCAGCACATCTGTACTGCATATGAGACAATTCCAAGTGACATGTTTGAACGGATGTCTGGAAATTTTTGCCTCAGACTACGGTTACATTGAAAATGTCATTGTTTAGTTTTTTGCAACAGTCCTTGCAAAATTTTCATATCGGTTTTTATTTTTTTATAGTTTACAGCGCCACCTGTGGGTGAAAATGTTAACTAAATTTGAAATTTGGTGGGATAAAATTCCCTGATTTCCTAAGCATAAGGCAGCAAACGATACACATCTATCGCATTTTGTCTTTTTTTTATTAATTTTCAAAATCCATCAGTCATTTTTGGGACAACCGGTATATACATACAGGAAGCCCGTTATCTGTAAAACAAAACTTTTAATGTTACTTTATCCAGTAAAGTCAACTCTGTTGCTGTATTGGTAATATATTATTTTTTACAAGTCTTCCAAATCTGAGAAGGAATTGTGTCACACCCTGTATATATATATGTATGGAATCTGTGTTTTGGTCAAGATTTAGTATCATTATTCACTCTTGAATTAGGTATGTACTCCTCACAAGTTTCGATCTCCCAGGACTGGTTGTTCCCAAGTCAATCGCAAATTTTGAATACAAACGTGCGTGATCTTTTCCTGAACCTATTCGATAATCAATCAGTAGCAAGAATTATTTATTAGTAGGAGTACATTTTTAAAAGGCCATACTTAGGTGGGTCGTCCAAGAGTGTGGATACCACCTCCTCCGAGTTGCGAAGCTTGTCAACAAAACGATAATGATAAAGCATTTAAAAAAAAAAAATCTGCCTTTCCGACCGTTTGGACTCTGAATTATTTTCTGGGCATTGCATTTTTTTGTTCCACAGTGTGGTAAATATACTCGTGTGTGTCTCTTATTGCTGTCGTTAGAATACTCATTCAGTTTTGCCTAGGTAATCATTTGACTAAATAATGCAAGCATGCAACAGCCGCATTAAATTTATGTACATTCTTTCAGTGAGATATCTACTATTGATTTACAGTTCCATGATAGAGCTTCAAAAATTGTCTTCTCAAAAAATAATTCGATAATTATTTTTTGTTTAAAAAAAGGCTAAATCTTGGAAAAGGGGGGGGGGGGGCAATGAAATCTTTCAAGCAAAAGGTGTGAGGCCCGTAGCATTTGCTACTCTTGCTATATTTGCTATATGGCTAATCCTGCACTGACTAGTGTGTGGGCTCTGCCTTCACAAACAATAACACTGATAACACTAGCCAACAAATTTCAACTTTTTCTGCATCTGGTTTGTAAATGGGTGGATTTACTTAATTTCGGCGTGCTGAATTCACTGGTAAAATCAATTTATATCTATCACGTCACATTTCCAAGAGGCACAGGAAAATCAGAAGCAATGCCGGCAAAATTTGATAGAATTGAAAAAAACAAGAAATACATATTAAGAACTTCATAATTCAATATTATTTTATATGTATACATAGGCATGATACCAAAAAGAAGGTCTATATTACTTTAAAGCATAGTTTGAATTTTAATCTTCTTTGAAAAATGTGAGAGCGATGTTCTTTTTTCTGTCCTTTTATCCCTCTCCCTAACGAGACCCCCACCGCAGTAATCTCTCATCATTGAACGGTTCCAGTGACCTTGATAACTGTGTTCCATTGTAAGAATGTCTTTGTGAATGTCTCGGGGAAGAAATTGAGGTGAGAATGTAAAAAATAATTTTAAGTGACGCTCTACATCCCACGTTCTTGTAGTTGTCCAACAGATCTTTATAAATGCCAACATAGATATCATCTTTTTCCTGTCAAAAATGCCCTTCCTACTTGGTTTAAATGAGGACCAAACTGCTAACTCGATATTTGTCATTGATGGATTGCTGAACAATTTTTCTATTTGTGGTCCAATAAATCTTTTTAACTTTGTTTCACTCAGTTTGAAAAACTTTTCTGTCAAATGATTGAAGACCTGACCTCATTTATCCATAGCCTTAATAAAGTTCTTCACAAGACCCAACTTGACATGAATCGGAGGCAAAATGATTTTATTGGGCTCAACCAGTGGAGTATTTTTCACATTTTTCTTTACAGTTACATGTGATTTCCTTATAAGCCACTTTACTGTGTAGTAGCCAAAGTTTCACAAGCTTCTTTCACGTCTACTGCATGAGCCAAAGGCACAAATGGAAAAGTATTGCCATTGTAGCGACCTTTATCAAATAAATATTTTGTAAGGCCTGTGTTACATGCAGCGCCACTCCACAAGCTAAGTACTTCGACTTCTACTCCAAGAATGTTTTGCGCACTCTTTCGAGAGAAGCCCGCTCTTCCCTATTGGAGCGTCCGCACGTTTTTCTCTGTACGCGTTGTGTTGTATTTTTGGTAAATAAAAGTTTATTTTTCTGTTACAACAAGTAGTGATGTGTTAATTCTATCTTTAAATCCTACAATGGTGACCACGTAAAACACCATACATAACCTTCTGATCGAAATACGTTCTTTGCACTACTTGAAAATTTTTTTTGTTCCTGAACGCCGGAAAGCTGAACTAAGCTAAACTCTCCTTTCTCGCATGACGATGGCTGAAGTATCTGCTGTCAAAATACCAGTTTTTATCCCTACTGACCCGGCTCTATGGTTCACGATGGTGGAATCCACATTCGAATTAGCGTCTCCAAAGCCAATTACTGAGTCGCGTACTAAGTATAACTATTGTGTAGCACATCTACCGCCGGACATCGCCATGACAGTTCGTGACATAATTATCTCTCCGGATAAAGCTGATCCTTACGGCAATTTGAAGGCTGAAATTATAGCTCGTTGTGGAGAAAGCAAAACGCAAGAGATTCGTCGTTTACTCGCCGGTGAACAGTTGGGTGACCGCAAGCCTTCGGAACTTTTACGTGTGATGCAAAGACGTGCAGAAAACACCAACGTCACTGATGTGCTTCTTTTAGAGTTGTTCCTGCAGCAACTACCTTCAAACGTCCAATCCATTTTGGCTTCAATTACACCTTTAACCCCCCAAAAGGCTGCCGAAATTGCAGACAAAATTTTAGATGTTTCACCTGCCCAGGTAAGTGCTGTTTGTGATACAACTTCAAACGCAACACCGTATTTGGAGCTAATGAAAGAGCTTCAGTCTCTGCGTAAAGAAGTTGCTCTCTTACGACGCTCGAGAAGTTTTTCTCGCGATCGTCAACCTCGTGGTTCCAGGTCGCATACCCGGGAAAGACCAACTGCAGATATATGCTGTTATCACCAAAAATTCAAGTCGAAAGCCAAGAAGTGTATTCCGCCTTGCAACTTCCAGGGAAACGACCCCGGCAAGGAGTAGCGGCGACATGCACCTCGCCTTCCAGCTCTCGTCGCCTATTTGTTCGCGATCGAAAAACAGATACAAACTTTTTAATTGATACTGGCAGTGACTGTTCTCTAATTCCAGCTTCACAGTGTGACAAGCTGACTACTCCCACCCAAACCTTTGTTGCTGCAAACGGTACTAGTATACATGTGTATAAACAAAAATTACTATCTTTAGATCTAGGGCTACGTAAACAATTTGTTTTTCCATTTTATGTATGTAATGTTCAATGTGCTATCATTGGTGCTGATTTTTTACATAATTTCAATTTGCAACCTGATCTTAGAAATCGTCGTTTAAACGACACTTGCACAAATTTAAATTCTCATGGTATTCTTAATAATGCTAGTATATATTCTGTGAAATCCTTATTTTGTGAAAATATTTATTCTGAGTTATTAAATTTATTTCCTAATATTGTTAAAGCTCCATGTGCAAACCAAACTGTCAAACATTCTGTAGAACACCACATTGAAACATTTGGTTCTCCTGTTTTTGCTAAACCACGTCGGCTTGCACCCGATCGGTTAAAAATTGCAAAAATGGAGTTTCAACATATGTTGGACTTAGGCCATATACGCCCATCCAATAGTAACTATGCATCGCCATTGCACATGGTCCCAAAAAAGGATTCAACTGATTGGCGTCCTGTTGGCGATTACAGAGCCCTTAACGCTCGGACTGAAAGAGATAAGTATCCAATTCCTAGCATTACCGATTTTACAAGTGAGCTCCATGAGACCAACATATTCTCCCATGTAGATTTAGTAAAAGCGTTCCATCAAATTCCGATTGCTCCCGAAGATGTTCACAAAACTGCGATTTGTACACCCTTTGGACTCTTCGAGAGCACTCGGATGCAGTTTGGTTTGTGCAATGCATCAAGTACATTTCAAAGATTTATTGATGAAGTGACAAGAGGTTTAGTAGGGGTATATGCATTTGTTGATGATATTCTAATTGCTTCTAAAAGTAGTGAAGAGCATATTGAACATCTAAAAGCTCTCTTTAAACGTTTAGATCATTATGGGCTGACAATCAAACCCTCAAAGTGCACATTTGGAGTTCCTACTTTAAATTTTTTGGGATTTAAAGTTTCTAAAGAAGGTGTTTCTCCAATTCCAGATAGAGTTGATGCAATACAAAATTTCCCCAAACCAACAACTTTAACTCAACTTCGAAGATTTCTTGGCCTATTCAATTTTTATCGCAGATTTGTACCACACGCTGCACACATATTATCCCCCTTAACTAAGTTTCTTGAAGGTCATGTTAACAAAAAGAAATCATCCCGTCCAACTAAACAAGTTGAAAACCCTCTCGAATGGTCCGAGGAAGCTGAAAAGGCATTTTTAAAGGCTAAGGAATCGCTTGCCAAAGCAACCCTTTTAAAACATCCAATTCCAGGTGCTCCTTTAAGTCTTTGGACTGATGCATCTATGTTCGCAATTGGCAGTACCTTACATCAGTTTTCAAATGGAACTTGGGAACCCATTGCCTTTTATTCCACAAAACTTTCAAAGAGTCAAACTAATTGGTCAGCATATGATAGAGAACTTTTGGCCATTTACTCCTCGATAAAAAAATTTCGACATATGCTTGAAGGAAGAGAATTTTCTATCTATACCGATCACAAACCATTAGAACATGCATTTACGCAAAAGCCTGACAAATGTTCACCTCGCCAACTCAGGCATTTAGATTTCATTTCTCAATTTTCAACTGACATCCGACATGTAAAGGGAAAAGAGAATATTGTAGCTGATGCCTTATCTCGCATTGAAATTCATGCCATCTCAAACAAAATCATAGATTTTCATGAAATGTCTGTTGCACAATTGAATGACTCTGAACTACAGGCACTTCTGAATTCACAAAAGTCTAATTTTAAAATTGAGAAGCAATATTTTCCTCTTGAAGATGTAACTTTGTATTGTGATGTATCTTCAGATTTCCCCCGACCATTTGTCCCAAAATCCTTTCGCTCAAAAATATTTGAAAATGTTCACAATTTATCTCACCCAGGTATTCGAGGTACCAGAATGTTAATAACAAAGCGTTATTTCTGGCCTAACATGAATACCTTTATAAAAAAATCTGTTCAAGCTTGTCAAAATTGTCAACGTTCTAAAATTCAACGACACACTAAATCTCCAATCGGCACTTTTGCCCTACCAGATGCTCGTTTTGCTCACATTCATCTTGATTTCATTGGACCCTTTCACCCATCTGACGGTTATACATATTGTTTGACAATAATCGACCGATTTACGAGATGGCCTGAAGTTATTCCAATAACAGACATAACTGCAGAAACAGCATGCAAAGCATTGGTTCACACATGGATTGCTCGTTTTGGTTGTCCCGTTACAATAACCACAGATCAAGGTAGATCTTTCGAGTCTAATCTATTTCGAAATTTAACAGAAATATTCGGTACCAATCGCATCAGAACCACTTCTTACCATCCTGCATCTAATGGACTAGTGGAACGCCTTCACAAGCATCTCAAAAGTTCAATTACAGCCCATAGTCACCTTAAATGGACTGAAGCAATTCCCATAGTTTTACTAGGAATTCGATCTGCGATAAAATCTGACATAAACGCAACATGTGCAGAATTAGTTTATGGAACAACCCTCAGATTACCCTCTGACATTCTAAATGTTCCAAATAATATAACTAGTCCAACAGAATCTTATATAACAAATCTCAGACATACAATGCAATGTCTCAATCCAGTTTCTACTTCAAAACACTGCAATAGATCTGTATACATTCATCCCTCCTTACAAACCTGCTCACATGTATTTTTACGTGTTGACTCTACAAAACCTCCCTTTGCACCACCTTACACAGGTCCACATCCTGTCATTTCAAGAAAAGATAAATACTTCACAATCAAAACAAAGGAAAAGAAGATGACTGTATCCATAGATCGACTAAAACCTGCATATATATTGTCGGAATCCGCAGATTTTTCTGATTCCTCGAAACAATCAAATATTCAACCACCAAATGTCGCTAACAGTAAACCTGAAATTCTTCCCCCAACTTCAACTCGGAGTGGGCGGCATGTACATTTTCCCAAAAGATTAATCACAATGATATAGTGCAAGTTAATTTTATTAAGTATATATTTTTTCTTTTGTATTTGTGTTATTCTTTCATTTCCATTGCATTCCTATATTTGTAATGTTACACACACAAAAAAAAAAAAAAAAAAAAAAAAAATTATGTATTCTTTGATCGTTCACCCTGTTCACTGGGGAGATACTCATGTAGCGACCTTTATCAAATAAATATTTTGTAAGGCCTGTGTTACATGCAGCGCCACTCCACAAGCTAAGTACTTCGACTTCTACTCCAAGAATGTTTTGCGCGCTCTTTCGAGAGAAGCCCGCTCTTCCCTATTGGAGCGTCCGCACGTTTTTCTCTGTACGCGTTGTGTTGTGTTTTTGGTAAATAAAAGTTTATTTTTCTGTTACAACAAGTAGTGATGTGTTAATTCTATCTTTAAATCCTACACCATTATGCAGTAGTACTGCTTTCAATCTGGTTTTCCTAGAGTCAATAAATAGTGACTATTCCTGATGGTTATGTTGTACACCTATCTGCATCAGCACACCATTGACATCTCTACATACACATATGGAATTTTGCATGTCAAAATATTGAGCGAATGAAGTACCTTTTGATCTCAAACAAGAAATTTTTCTACCTGGAGCTAGAAGGTTTCGTTGTTGCAGTCTCGAAAACAAAAGTTCAGCTTGCTGTTTTGAATGTTTTAGATCGCGAACCAAATCTTTCAACTCCTTTTGACTAAAGATCTGAGGCGAAAAATATTGAGAATGAGGGGAGTATTTTTCTACATGTTCTTGATCAGCGTTTTAAGATTCACTTGACATTGTTTCTGATTCTATGTTTTGCAGATTACAGGCAGGAACAGGCAACCTTTCATTATGTCACAGGCAAATGCACTGAAGACAGTAGCGGCACGTGAGTTATTTAAGAGGAGGTTCACAAAACAATTTCCGAAAATTAAATAGGAAGATACGATGCACCTTACAAGTTAAAATAGATTTGCGTTTCCAGCAGTTAATGGAAAACAATGCACGCGAATGAACGAAAACAAGTAATCTTTGCAGGGCTGTACCCAGAAAAAAATTTCAGAGGGGGGGGGGGACCAAGAGGTGAAAAAGGCTAAATTTTTCACAAAAAGGCTTTATTATTGTTTTGTTAACAAAATTTTAAATTTGGGGCCCTTGGTATGGCCTTGCATTATTGGTCTTACATTTCGTCACCAAGATAAGTTTTAACAAAGGTACTGTCTTGATTCATTTTATTTCCAATTTTTTTCAAAGGATACTATTGAAAAATGCCATTGCTTTAGCTCCGAAATACGTCTTTCACTCGCATCCAATTTACTTTACACTAGTTTGTAAAAAAATAATGTACAGAAAAATGATAGAAATAAAGAAAATATTAAGAAAATGAAAAAAAAAATTAATTAACTAACGGAATGTAACAACTAGGGATCGACCGATACCACATTTTCGCCGATGACCGATACCGATACTTTACCTATAAATTCATTTTCAGAAATAGCCGATAGCGATACTTTTAAGTTATGGTATCGGCCGATACTGATACTTAACCGATACCGATACTTTACATAATTTAATGTCATTTAAACCTACATCTGTATTCTGGGCAGTTTTTGTAACGAGAGTGTAGTTCTCGTTAAAATGAAAAACAGCATGATGAAATTCGATCCCAATAGAAAGTATTAAAAGGAAAAAGCAGTGGATACATTGAAGTGTGAATTTACAGTAGTTCTAGTCTTTCTTTTCTATTCAATCATGCCAACGAATGACCGAATTTATGAAAAGCTGAGCACTGGGAAGCGTCTTAGTGAGCAGGTTCGGAATTCTTTCTCCTCGTGTGGCTGTCGATCTAGTGGTCTAGAGTTTTGGGCGATTTTCTCCAGATGTTGCGTGAATATGCGTTAGATTCCCTTAAAAAGTTCTCCGCCCAAGGACCCCCTATAGGTAGATGCCCCTCATTTAGGCTTGACAGAACACAAACGGGGGGTGGAAGGTTAAAGGGATATATCAATAAGAGAATCCATTTACAGTGCCGACTGGTGCAAATATTTAAATCATATTTTCTTAACCTCTATTTTGTCGCCTAATTGTTGCTATGAGCCAGATAAAAAGTCTCCATATTAGACCCAAAACGGCTTCCTGCTTGCTCTTACTATGTCTTTGTTTTTTATTCATGCCTCTATTTTGTGCTTACAAAAGTAAACACATGATATTTATTCAACTTCAAAGCTTGCAAGTTTTATTTAGATTTTCTTTAACTATAATTCTTTCACATATGAACATATCTTTTAGATTACTTAAGCTGCATTAAATTGTGATAATGTATAAACTGTACAGTATTATGTAAGTACATATGTATTTAGATATTGTTCATTAAATACGCCAATATAGGCTATATAAAATAATATAGTTTACTATATATAAAAAATACTAAAGTTTAATTTTGTCCCCCTTTTTGCCCCACCGAAATTGCTCCCGTGACGCAACAATGAGTTTGGGAATCACTGATCTAGAGCACAAAAGGTGCGAGTTTTTTTACGTTTGCAGAGGGGCACCATGGAGGGGGGGGGATATGTCCGACAAACGTCATTCGGTTCAAACCCTATCCCCGTTTGCATTCGCAAAAATACGATTCACTTCCGATAGCAGAATGCTACTTTCGGTTTAAAATATTTCCGGCTGACTAATATTAAAATGTCTGAATCTGAAGTTCTATAAGCTAAATAGAAACAAATTCCTCAAACGTATTTCGAAGGCTGAAATATTACACTTTAACACACATATGGGCAACCGCCGGCCCGCGGGTCGGATGTGGCCCGCCACGGCTTTTGATCCGACCCGCGGAACATCTGAAAACTCCGTATAAACAATTCAATATCCCATATAAATCCCAATTATACGGCCCGCCACTTCGCTAAAATCCGCAAGTTTGGTTCAAAGTTTGCCCATACCTGCTTTAACACTTTAAAGGTCGTCATTAGAGATGAGACGGGCTCAGCCCGAACCCGAAAGCCCGAGCCCGAGCCCGAACCGGGCTCGGGCTCTGTAATTTACAATTGCGTTCGGGCTCGGGCGGGCTCGGGCTCGTGAAAAATTTCTCCTTTATTGAACATACTCCTTGAAACAGATTTTAAAAAGTGATTCATGGGGAGTTCAGTCAACTCCGGTTATAGTGAACCTCTGGGGACCATCCAATTTCGTCCACTATATCCGAAGTTCACTAAAACCCAAGTGTCTTCATGATGGATAGAGATACTGTGTGTGAATCGAGACTAATGGTTTGCGATCACTATATCTGATGGTTCACTATAACCGGGTTCACTATAACCAGAGTTGGCTGTACTTATAAAAAAAAATCGGCACTGACGCCTAGAAGGTGCGTTAAGCTGGATATTTCAGAACGGCGGATTATATTCATTAGTTAGTCATGACATCCGACATTATTTGATAAACATATGGAAAAATAAAGAATTAGAAGTGCATTGAGAGTTTGCAACTATATTTGTGTTTAATTTGCACAAACAGCAAAATTCATTGTATTCTATCAATGATGTAATTGGATTTTTTTTTTAAAATCTTTAACTGAAATTTCGGGCTCGGGCGGGCTCGGGCTTCAAAAAATGAGCCCGAGCTCATCTCTAGTCGTCATCCCCTGAAATATCAAACGATGTCAAGGACCGTCTCCCCAATTTTTTAAATGAAAATTTAAAGTATGTCTTTTAAGCGTGAAATTAAATCAAGAGCAAGACTTTCTCCAACGATATCAAATGTCTATATATACAGTAGAATCTCCTTATAACGAAGTCTCCTTACAACGAATTTCTCCCTATAACGAAATTTTTCATGGAAACGTAACTTTAAGGCTTAAATAACACTATAAACATTCGCTATATAACGAAGAGCTTATCTTCCCATACCGAATATTTCAGATTTACCTTTTGAAGAAAATTTTAATTTTTGAACAGACCACTTAGTGGAAGAGTGACAGATGATAAAAATGGAGGCCAGGAAAGTGAAACTGACTCCGATAATGAAGACACTTCATATTACTATATGGGCAAATCGGGACTTTGCCCATATAGTAATAAGGAACTGGGCTTCACGACCGCAACCACATCAAACTTTAATGCTTCAACCTTTCAAAACCATTAAAAATAGGTTTCCAAATGGAAGACAATGTGTCTCACTTTATTTTCAGCGGATTTTTAAAATGTGAATATTTTTATGAAAATTTAAAATCACAGAATGCAAAACAATGTAAAATAACGGAATTTTGAAATAAAATAAAACGTAAGTGCATTACATATTTTATTCTCTAAATTCGTGGATTGTCTTTACTTTTGAACATTTCATTTATACAATGAAAAGTAAGAAACCGTAAGTTTAACAAATTTATAATAAATACCAATTTATTTTTAATTGAAAGTCATAATTTAATATTTTTAAACATCGAACTAACTAAAAAGTTTGTATTATTTGCTGAAATAACTGCAAAAACCTCTAATCTCTGTATAATGAAATTTTCTCTATAGCGAATTTCTTAACTTGTATATATACATATATGAATGAACTCTTTTTCGAGTCCACACAGTGAGAAAATGAACGTTTATAAAACGGAAGTAAAATTATAGCCTACCTCTCGACATTTGTTTTTCGCAATCCTTGCAGATAGCGTATTTAGTGTTCGCACCAATTCAAAATAATTTAGAAGAATAGACGATTGTCCTGTTAAACTGTCATATAACGATTCTTTGTCCATAATTTCGACCACACTTGGTGATACGACATCCATTTAGTGATGGTTAGAATTAAAAAAAAACAAAAAACACACAGTTCGAAAACACTCGCGCAAATGTGCCAATGAAACGACGCCTCTCATCTCATTACCAAAATAGATTCCAGAATGGTGTTGCGCCTGCGTGGTTTCTTCTGAAAAGCGAAGTATCGGTTGAAAAGTATCGGTGAAAATGGATGAAAGCAACAGCAACCGATACTTTCCCGATACTTTTAGAATCGAAAGAACCGATACCGATACCTAAAAAAATAGGAAGTATCGGCGCCGATACTATCGGTCGATCCCTAGTAACAACCAATTGAAAATCCGGAAGCTATACCGCAAAAATTGGAGCTGTATGCACGATGAATTTGTGCGAACGGAATGATTTCATCAGTGCCGTACACTTTCTCAGCTGTCTCGGCTTCTCATACCAGAGAGTGGTTCAAATGAAAAATTTTCCGTTCGCACGTGCGATTGATTCAAGATTGCTGTGGTAACCTACACTACAGTGCGTTAGCTATAATAAGCCTATTTAATAATAGTGGGGGAGGGGGGAGAGAGTAAATTTCATGTTTTAAATTCACATAAATCTAGAAGTGTGCTTAATATTTGTTTTAAATTTAATTTGTTAATGTGTTCATTCTTTAGTTTTTCCTTTGGGGGTTCACGTGCTCATGTGCTCAAATGGAGGAGCCGCCACTGACTGAAGATACATTTTATACTTTATTTTATGTCTAGTTTTGATAGATAATGCCCTGCAATATTCGTAAGACAGAAGTTATAGGCTGAGAAATGATCCTTTGGCTAACTCCACACCATGGGAAGAACGAATTGAATAGCTCGGCGTTTTCCTTTCAGTCATTTGGTTAAAGTAATGGTACATGTTATGCACGAATATGAGGCGCAAAACTTTTATCTTGATCACCAAGAGGATAATATAAATATAATTTATAGGCCTTTTTATTTAAATCAGTAATTATTTTTTTGGGGGGCTTTTGGGGTGAATTTCTCACAGACATAACTAAAGTTGTCGGGGTTGTTAAGACAACAACTATGTTTACCAGTTGATATTTTTAGTAAATGTAAGTTTTAAATATATGTGTATAAGGCAATTTTAAAATAAAAATACTTCTCAATAGAAACACTCATTAAAAAAAACTCACATTCTTAGACTGAGATAAATACACCACACGTGTTTCAACATTCAGTAGGTCATGTTTATTTCGCATTACTGGATTATGTATCCGCCTAATGAATAACACTTGCTGGCGTAACATCTAACATCAAGTGACAATTTGTTGATCTTATCGCACTCTTGTACCAAACTTAGAAAAAAAAATTTAAAATTAAACGTTAAAAGAAAGGATAGTAGTGAAATAAAGAAAATAAAAAATAAATAGAAATCCTTAAAAACTAAAAAATCTTACGCTCTAGAACATATTGAAAGGTAGGTTCGGATTGTACACACCAAAATGCATACTAATTGATGTATCACATCCCAGGGGCAAAATGGCTGTTGAGTAGTGTAATTAGCAGTTATTTAATAATTCTCAACAAGGGCGGATCCAGAAACGTTTTTCGTAGGGGGCGCAAATCGTGAATACTCATTTTGTCTAGCGTAAAGCCACTTTAATATTGGTGAAAACCCCATTTATATAGTGCAAATATATTTTTCTCGGTTGGGCGCGCGCCCCCTGCGCCCTCCCCCTGGATCCGCCGTTGATTCTCAAGCAAATAATAATCTTATATAATAATTCATGAATTATGAGTGGTTGTACTCTCTATTTTGCATGTTTCATCGGCTTTCTACGACACATGAAAAAATGCATTTTTATGTCAAAAATTACAAAATTTCAAGTGCAATGCGAAGGCAGAAGATATTATTGATCAGAAGCATTCTTCAAGCATACTTATTAAACCCAGTGGACTCATTTCTCGCTCTATTAGTGAAAAATAATTATGTTTTTACGACCACTGAAAAGTGTCTATTTTTACCCGAATTCCGAAAATTCAGGTCCGATGGTGGAGGGGGGGGGGAGGCAGAAGATATTGTCCAATCACAATAATATTTTACAACGTTTTTATTGAACCCCCGAGAAAACCCTTTCAGCACTATAAGAAAAGTGATTTCAATTTTTTTTTTTCGACCGACCCTATTACGCTTTTACTTGGCGTATTTAGGTTATATAATTTATATATGTCTACGTATTTAATGAAAGAGAATATTTTTTTTTTGTGTGTGTGTTAGTTAATCCAAGAACTTTTTATAGGAAATAAATGGGATTATTATAGGAAATATTATCTTATATGTTTTACCAAATTTTCAGTATCATTGTTCACTTCTTTAGGAAATTGCATTGCATAAATTGCAAGATGAGATTGAAATTATCCTATTAAATAATCGCTCGGAGAAATAAATCATTTTTTTAATATTAATAAAGATTATGTTGCTGCCAATGTATTAAATTTAGAATATTTCACAATATTAAATTTATTTTAAAGGAAATGAAAGTCTGGTATTTTCCAACTTTGGCAATACATAGGGTGAAGTAATCGAGTTTTGAAGGCAATTTTGAAAGTTACGTAAAGACAAAAACCCTTTATTTTGAGAGCTATATTTATCGATGTGTTTATCATTACGGTAATACTTGTTCTCTGAAGTCCTTTGAATAAAACTTTGGAGGAACATGAAGATTTTGGTATGAATTAAAATGTTATTTTACTTTTTTCACCTCTTTTCCTTTCCATTCTTTACTTTTTAACCTTTTACAGACCGAATTCAGATCCAGGCATATTTTAAATTAGGTTTTTGCATATTTCATCTTCTAATGCGTTAGTTTTTAAAGGATATTAGTCATGTAACTGGTGAAATATTGTACTCCCCTCAATTTTCACTGTGTTCTTAATTGGGAGCATTGGTCATTTCTAACTATACTTTTAGGGGCTATACTTTGACAGACAATACTTTTATAGGTAGTTTAAATAGTGAGTGAAATATTAAAAATAAATGAAAGTTTTATTTTTAAATTTAAGTAAAGATATGAATTAAGTTTGATGGAGGAGGAGTGTGTATCAAGATAATTAAGTAAAAATTCATGAATTGTTTATATGATTTTTTAAAAATTCAGTTTCCCAGTAATAATAGAAATGCAAATTCTATTTCAAAGTTTCTGCTAATTTTTTCAAGTGAATACTGATATAATTTAATTTTTCAATAAATTTTTAATTTAATGTTCCCAATTAAGAACATTGGCCTGTAAAAGGTCAATTAACTTTCCCCTTAGCTCTCGTTTCCCCTCCATCCCCTTAGTCTTTCTCTTTGTGTGTGAATCTGTGTCTGTTTTGTGGTTGCCCCTAGATAGTTGCAAGCATGAAGCTCGTAGTAACATTTAAAACTTTATTTTATTTCTATCATAACTTTTATTTTTTTTAAACTCAATTTTTTAAAAAAATCTTCGACTCTTATAATTTTGAAGCTTGTTTACGTGTGATTTTGTATTTTTCTGTGTTAAATGTGGAAACTTTGTTCCCTTGTGCATGTCAGCGCCACCTATCGGTGACACTTGGAACTACAAACCTTCTTGTCATTAAAAAAATCCCATCATCCTCTAAACCAGAGTTTCTCAAACTATGGATCTTAATGACCAAAAATTGCAATAGTATATTACAGTCCAAGTGAAGAAGCTGACAGTTTCACCGACACGTGTATCGAATTTGAGCAATGCTTATGGGGTCCCACCAAATTTTCGTAAATATTATGGGGTCTCCACCCCCAAAAAGCTTGAAAAACCCTGCTCTAAACCTGTTTGTGCAAACCGCAATTTTCTATCATTATTCGTACTTTTTTAATGAATTTTTAAAGTTTTTACGGAATTTCTGATCACCCGGTATAAGATTAAAACCACGACGAAAAAAATTTGCAGTCTGTCGGACGCGTTGTTCCTGTCAAACGGATGAGCTTATTTTAATGGAGTGTGTTGTGTTTGAAAGACAGCAAAATCCAGATAGTTCTTGGCTATATTGGACGATGTTTACATTATACTTTGGGATTTTCTTTATAAACTCTGCTTTACACTTGATATATATTTGATACATGTCAGTCACCTTATTTTTTTGTATTCTTAAAGATACCTAAGCTTGGTGCCGTAGGCAGAATTTTTCGAAGAAAAAGTTACAATTATTTATTTTTTTAATTTTTAATTAAAAGTTTTTACTAGTTTCTTCTTTTGTTAGGTTGCTCTTGTTCCCAATTTATACGAACTATAACCTATTTTCTATCATCCTATCGAGCTGAATATAATTGAATTTTTTTTATGTTTTTCAAAAAACCGCGTTTTTTTTTTTTTTTTTTTTCACATGTCATCTAGTATCTACTGAACTATTCTTCCAGCATTTCGATTTTTGCATCCCTGGAAAGTTCTATCAAGTTCGGAATCATTAAAGATTTAAAAGAAAAATCTTTTTCAAGTGAAAAGCGTAGCGGTATGGGAATTTAGATTTAAGTAATAATTTGTAGATAGCTCTTGCACCATCTCATAATGTCTACCTGTTTAGGACTTTTGGTTTTTATCTTGGGCATCCCAGGTTTCACTGTCAGAATTCGAAATTTCATTTTCAGATTCTTCTAGTAATATAGTGTGAAAGAGTAATCTTATCCTGGCTAACGAGATACAGATGCTACGGCGCTGACATTCAAAGAATCATGTGACTTAGGGGATGAACGACCTAGCATGGCTATCTCGGATTAAGGTGGTCACAAACCCTTGGTTGCATGACTTTTAGAGGTCAAATATGGGTGTGTTTGAAATCTCAGCACTGTAGCCTACATATCTTGTCATCAAAGGATCGATCAAATTGTTGTCGCACAAAAAAGAAAACATGTCATGTATGCGTCTTGTGTTTATTGCGATGGAGTGTAAACGCATTGAATTTTGCCTGCGTATGACCGAATCCTTATGACTATAAGTGGAATAATTTTTGCCAGTTTCACGCACATCTTGAAAGATCTTCAAAGAAAACTGTTTTTTTTTTCGTTTTCATAAATTTTTTTCGTTTTCATTCCTTCCTTTCTTTTATTTTTCTAAAATTTTTATTCAGTTTTTCAGTCATGATGAGATCTCACATTGATGTTCATATATAATTAAGAACCCACATACTAATCATTAAATTACATAAACAACATTATCACACACTTTTCTCCTTCCCATTTCTAGTTCAGCAGTATTATTTGTTAAAAAGATTTCGGAGCTAAAATAATTAAACGAGCATAATTAAAACAAAGGTTCTTTGAAATAGAAAACAATATTGTTACGATTTTTTATTTTAAAAAAAAGGTAAATGAATTTAAATAATGCAAATATGTCAGTTATATTATATATACTATATATACACAGGGTGATTCGCTACCAGACTGACAAACTTGCAGGGGGTCTAGGGGGTACAGAGGCAAACGTCGTCTTCATGTACCTGTTAATAATCACGTTGGAAGAAGTGTTGAAGTGTGCGTCTAATTTCTTAAACAAGTTTCATAAACAATGGGCTTTCCCCACACAATTTCATAAATGTAATGAAAGAAACAATTCTGAAATAACAATTTTTATCAAGTGCAATCGGTGAAGAGGGATTAGTTTTTGAAAAACCATGGCCGGAAAGTTTACTATCACTTGATTACTTCTTCTAAAGTGATTATTAACCGGTACATGAAAACGACGTTTCCGTCCCCGCATTGCTATGTTATTTTGAACCGTCTGTGTACCCCCTACATCCCCATGTAATTTGTCAGTCTGGTGGCGAATCACCCTGTATCTATCTATATATATATTTGTTAGTACCTCTTTTCGTTAGAATCGCGTTCGAGAAAGTTCGGGAATGATAGCTTTACTGTAATTATTCGCTGAAGTTCGAGTTTCTTATCGAGAATGGAACCACACCCCCGACAAATTTGCATTAATCCGCCGCTGTCACGAAAGGCTCACATATTGGACTACAGTGAAATAAAACTTATAATATTTCTTTCTCCAATAAAGTCAACTGAGTTGCTGTATTGGTAATATATATCGTTTTATAAGCCTTCCAAACCCGGGAGGGAATTGTGACTCACCCCGTATTATACAAGTACACTCATGTTCATAAATTAAGGATAATTCAGAATCACACAGAAATTAATCTCTAAAATAAAAATTTCACCTGTGGAATGATCACACACATCTTGAAGAAGAATATGCAAATTACAGGAAACCACCAGATGGCGTGGATGGTACGTCACAATGACGAGAGTGTAAGAGAGGGGTATATAAGGAATGGTGGCAAAGAAGTAAAATTGTTCACAAGCGCTGTGAAAGCCTTTCAGTGCAAAAACCGCATAGTTATGGCACAAAGGAGGCATTTGGATGATGTTTTACGTGGCAGAATTATCGGACGACTGGAATGTGGACGTACCCAGCTGGAAGTATCCGAGGAACTTGGAATCGCCCAGAGTGTCATCTCCAGGCTTTGGCAACGATTCCAAGATGATGGTAATGTGAGTAGACGTTACAGCACAGGTCGCCCCCGAGTTACAACGCCGAATGAGGACCGCTATTTGGCAGTTACTGCCAAAAGAAACAGACGGAGTACAGCATCAGACCTGTCTCGTCAGCTCTCTTCAGCTACCGGTACGACAGTTTCAAGGCAGACCGTGTACAGACGCTTAGGGAACATTGGTCTATATGCTCGTAGGCCTGTCAGATGTGTTCCACTTACCACAACTCACTGTCGCCTGCGATTAACCTGGAGTAGGGAGCATGCATTGTGGACACCGCAACAGTGGTCTTGTGTGATGCTTTTCGAAGAGTCCAGGTTTAGTTTGGAGTCTGATTCTCGCCGAACATTCATCTGGAGAGCGCCAGGTACCCGTTACCACCAAGAGAACAACCATTGAAAGACACCGTTACGGTGGTGCAGGATGGCTCGTTTGGGGAGGAATTATTCTTGGTTCCAGAACTGACCTGCATGTTCAGAGTGTAACGATGACAGGCCACATCTATCGGGATGTCATTCTGGAACAACATGTACGTTTGTTTCGGGGCGCCATGGGTGCTGAATTTGTGTTTATGGATGACAACGCCCGTCCTCACCGTGCAAACATTGTAGACGAATGCCTTCAATCGGAGGATATCACCCGTATGCATTGGCCAGCATACTCACCGGACTTGAATCCAATAGAGCATGTGTGGGATATGCTTGGCCGACGAATTGCAGCCCGTCAACCCCCTCCCACCTGTCTACCGGAACTTCGGAGTGCATTGCTTGATGAGTGGTGTAATATTCCCCAATATCAGATTGATCATTTGATACTCAGCATGCCTAGGCGTTGTCAGGCCTGTATTGCATCGTCCGGGAGACATACTCCGTATTAACCATCCTACTAACCATGTTATACTGTTTTTTGTAAATAGGTTCTTTTTTGAAATTTGGTCAAGGGAGTAAAACTTGCAATTTTTATTAATTATGTCAAACATATAGCATCTTTTTTGCTCTTTACTTTTTGTTTAATAAATAGACTTTACAAATAAGTCAAATTTGTTTTGCTTCTTTCTCTTTCTTTGTCTGAACTTCATTATCCTTAATTTATGGACATGAGTGTAATTTAAAATATCAAAAAGAACAATCTCAAGTTTTATAGAGGAAAAGCATGGGGTCAAGAACCCAAGAGAGGAAAAGAGAGAGAGAATTACGATTCGGATAAACCATTCAATTAAGTTATGGAAGATTTTTTTTTTTTAATTGAACGTTGACACACAACTCTCACATCGAAAGAAA
>JAWZYV010019034.1:0-16851 GCA_038373885.1 Cheiracanthium punctorium
TATTGACACACATTTTAAAGAGACATTGTTATAACGTGTATTTCTGCATTATTTCCAACAATTACGCCCCTTTGTTGAAAAGTCATTTTAAATAAAGGTTTAGTCCACTGTTTCAAAGCATATTATTGACACACATTCATAAGACCATTGTTATAACGTGTATTTCTGCATTATTTCCAACAATTACGCCCCTTTGTTGAAAGTCATTTTAAATAAAGGTTTAGTCCACTGTTTCAAAGTATATTATTGACACACATTCATGAAGACATTGTTATAACGCGTATTTCTGCATTATTTTCAACAATTACGCCCCTTTGTTGAAAGTCATTTTAAATAAAGGTTTAGTCCATTGTTTCAAAGTATATTATTGACACACATTCATGAAGACCATTGTTATAACGTGTATTTCTGCATTATTTCCAACAATTACGCCCTTTGTTGAAAGTCATTTTAAATAAAGGTTTAGTCCACTGTTTCAGAGTATATTATTGACACAAATATTTAAAGAGCATTGTTATACCGATCATTTCTGCATTATTCCCAACAATTAACGTCCCTTTGTTTAAAATCAATTTAAATAAAGGTTTAGTCAACTGTTTCAAAGTATATTATTGACACACATTCATAAAGACCATTGTTATAACGTGTATTTCTGCATTATTTCCAACAATTACGCCCTTTGTTGAAAGTCATTTACAATAAAGGTTTAGTCCACTGTTTCAGAGAATATTATTGACACAAATATTTAAAGAGCATTGTTATACCGATCATTCCTGCATAATTCCAACAATTAACGTCCCTTTGTTAAAAATCAATTTAAATAAAGGTTTAGTCAACTGTTTCAAAGTATATTATTGACACACATTCATATACACATATTGTATTCACATTCATATATTCATATTGACTCACATTCATATCCCATTGTTATAGCAACAAAGGGACAATTACGTCCCTTTGTTGAAAGTCATTTTATATAAAGGTTTAGTCAACTGTTTCAAAGTATATTATTGACACACATTCATAAAGACCATTGTTATAACGTGTATTTCTGCATTATTTCCAACAATTACGCCCCTTTGTTGAAAGTCATTTTAAATAAAGGTTTAGTCCATTGTTTCAAAGTATATTATTGACACACATTCATAAGACCATTGTTATAGCGTGTATTTCTGCATTATTTCAACAATTACGCCCCTTTGTTGAAAGTCATTTGAAATAAAGGTTTAGTCCACTGTTTCAAAGTATATTATTGACACAGATATTTAAAGAGCATTGTTATACCGTGTATTTCTGCATTATTTCAACAATTACGCCCTTTGTTGAAAGACATTTAAATAAAGGTTTAGTCAACTGTTTCAAATGTATATTATTGACACACATTATAAATACGTTGTTATAATGTGCATAATGTTCTGCATTATTTCCAACAATGAACGTTCCTTTGTTGAAAGTCATTTTGAATAAAGGTTTAGTCAACTGTTTCAAAGTATATTATTGACACACATTCTTAAAGACCATTGTTATACGTGTGCATTTCTGCATTATTTCCAACAATTACGTCCCTTTGTTGAAAGTCATTTTAAATAAAGGTTTAGTCCACTGTTTCAAAGTATATTATTGACACAGCTATTTAAAGACCATTGTTATAACGTGTATTTCTGCATTATTTCCAACAATTACGCCCCTTTGTTTAAAGTCATTTTCAATAAAGGTTTAGTCCACTGTTTCAAAGTATATTATTGACACACATTTTTAAGAGAATTGTTATAACGTGTATTTCTGCATTATTTCCAACAATTACGCCCCTTTGTTGAAAGTCATTTTAAATAAAGGTTTAGTCCACTGTTTCAAAGTATATTATTGACACACATTCTTGAAGAACATTGTTATAACGTGTATTTCTGCATTATTTTCCAACAATAACGCCCCTTTGTTGAAAGTCATTTGAAATAAAGGTCTAGACCACTGTTTCAAAGTATATTATTGACACAGATATTTAAAGAGCATTGTTATATTGTATATTTTTGCTTTTATCGAACAATTACGTCCCTTTTTTAGAATCAATTTAAATAAAGGTTTATTCAACTGTTTCAAAGTATATTATTGACACACATTCATAAAGACCGTTGTTATAACGTGTATTTCTGCATTATTTCCAACAATTACGCCCCTTTGTTGAAAGACATTTTCAATAAAGGTTTAGTCCACTGTTTCAGAGTATATTATTGACACACATTTTAAAGAGCATTGTTATATCGTATATTTTTGCCTTATTTCCAATAATTACGTCCCTTTGTTGAAAGTCATTTTATATAAAAGTTTAGTCAACTGTTTCAAAGTATATTATTGACACACATTCATAAAGACCATTGTTATAAAGTGTATTTCTGCATCATTTCCAACAATTATGCCCCTTTGTTGAATGTCATTTTCAATAAAGGTTTAGTCCATTGTTTCAAAGCATATTATTGACACACATTTTAAAGAGCATTGTTATATCGTATATTTTTGCCTTATTTCCAATAATTACGTCCCTTTGTTGAAAGTCATTTTAAATAAAAGTTTAGTCAACTGTTTCAAAGTATATTATTGACACACATTCTTAAAGACCATTGTTATAAAGTGTATTTCTTCATTAGTTAAAACAATTACGCCCCTTTTTGAAAGTCATTTGAAATAAAGGTTTAGTCCAATGTCTCAAAGTACATTATTGACACACATTTTTAAAGATCATTGTTATATCGTGTATTTTTGCCTTATTTCTAACAATTACGTCCCTTTATTAAAAATCAATTGAAATAAAGGTTTAGTCAACTGTTTCAAATTATATTATTGACACACATTCATAAAGACCGTTGTTATAACGTGTATTTCTGCATTATTTCCAACAATTACGTCCTTTTGTTGAAAGTCATTTTAAATAAAGGTTTAGTCCACTGTTTCAAAATACATTATTGACACACATTTTTAAGAGAATTGTTATATCGTGTATTTTTGCCTTATTTCCAACAACCCCTTTGTTGAAAGTCATTTCAATAAAGGTTTAGTCCACTGTTTCAAAGCATATTATTGACACACATTGTTAAAGAACATTGTTATAACGTGTATTTCTGCATTATTTCCAACAATTACGCCCCTTTGTTGAAAGTCATTTTAAATAAAGGTTTAGTCCATTGTTTCAAAGTATATTATTGACACACATTCATGAAGACCATTGTTATAGCGTGTATTTCTGCATTATTTTCAACAATTACGACCCTTTGTTGAAAGTCATTTTAAATAAAGGTTTAGTCCATTGTTTCAAAGTATATTATTGACACACATTCATGAAGACCATTGTTATAACGCGTATTTCTGCATTATTTTCAACAATTACGCCCCTTTGTTGAAAGTCATTTTAAATAAAGGTTTAGTCCATTGTTTCAAAGTATATTATTGACACACATTCATGAAGACCATTGTTATAACGTGTATTTCTGCATTATTTCCAACAGTTACGTCCCTTTGTTGAAAGGATTTTTAAATAAAGGTTTAGTCCACTGTTTCAAAGTATATTATTGACACAGATATTTAAAGAGCATTGTTATATTGTATATTTTTGCTTTTATCGAACAATTACGTCCCTTTTTTTAAAATCAATTTAAATAAAGGTTTATTCAACTGTTTCAAAGTATATTATTGACACACATTCATAAAGACCGTTGTTATAACGTGTATTTCTGCATTATTTCCAACAATTACGCCCCTTTGTTGAAAGTCATTTTCAATAAAGGTTTAGTCCACTGTTTCAGAGTATATTATTGACACAAATATTTAAAGAGCATCGTTATACCGATCATTCCTTCATAATTCCCAACAATTAACGCTCCTTTGTTAAAAATCAATTTAAATAAAGGTTTAGTCAACTGTTTCAAAGTATATTATTGACACACATTCATATACACATATTGTAATCACATTCATATATTCATATTGACTCACATTCATATCCCATTGTTATAGCAACAAAGGGACAATTACGTCCCTTTGTTGAAAGTCATTTTATATAAAAGTTTAGTCAACTGTTTCAAAGTATATTATTGACACACATTCATAAAGACCATTGTTATAAAGTGTATTTCTGCATCATTTCCAACAATTACGCCCCTTTGTTGAATGTCATTTTCAATAAAGGTTTAGTCCATTGTTTCAAAGCATATTATTGACACACATTTTAAAGAGCATTGTTATATCGTATATTTTTGCCTTATTTCCAATAATTACGTCCCTTTGTTGAAAGTCATTTTCAAATAAAAGTTTAGTCAACTGTTTCAAAGTATATTATTGACACACATTCTTAAAGACCATTGTTATAACGTGTATTTCTTCATTAGTTAAAACAATTACGCCCCTTTTTTGAAAGTCATTTGAAATAAAGGTTTAGTCCACTGTCTCAAAGTACATTATTGACACACATTTTTAAAGATCATTGTTATATCGTGTATTTTTGCCTTATTTCTAACAATTACGTCCCTTTGTTAAAATCAATTGAAATAAAGGTTTAGTCAACTGTTTCAAATTATATTATTGACACACATTCTTAAAGACGCTTGTTATAACGTGTATTTCTGCATTATTTCCAATAATTACGTCCCTTTGTTGAAAGTCATTTAAATAAAGGTTTAGTCCACTGTTTCAAAGTATATTATTGATACACATTCATAAAGACCATTGTTATACGTGTATTTCTGCATTATTTCCAACAATTACGCCCCTTTGTTGAAAGTCATTTTAAATAAAGGTTTAGTCCACTGTTTCAAAGTATATTATTGACACACATTCATAAAGACCATTGTTATAACGTGTATTTCTGCATTATTTCCAACAATTACGTCCCTTTGTTGAAAGTCAGTTTTAAATAAAGGTTTAGGTCCACTGTTTCAAAGTATATTATTGACACAGCATTCATTGAAGAGCATTGTTATAGCGTGTATTTCTGCATTATTTTCAACAATTACGTCCCTTTGTTGAAAGTCATTTTAATAAAGGTTTAGTCCACTGTTTCAAAGTATATTATTGACACACATTCATGAAGACCGTTGTTATAACGTGTATTTCTGCATTATTTCCAACAATACGTCCCTTTGTTGAAAGTCATTTTAAATAAAGGTTTAGTCCACTGTTTCAAAGTCTATTATTGACACAAATTCTGAAGAGCATTGTTATACGTGTATTTCTGCATTATTTCCAACAATTACGCCCTTGTTAAGCATTTTAATAAAGGTTTAGTCCACTGTTTCAAAGTACATTATTGACACACATTCTTGAAGAGCATTGTTTATGAATGCGTGTATTTTCTTGCATTTATTTTCAACAATTACGCCCCTTTGTTGAAAGTCATATGTTAAATAAAGGTTTAGTCCAGCTGTTTCAAAGTATATTGTTGACACGACATTTTAAGACCATTGTATATCGTGTATTTCTGCATTATTCTCAACAATTACGTCCTTTGTTGAAAGTCATTTTAAATAAAGGTTTAGTCAACTGTTTCAAAGTATATTATTGACACACATTCATGAAGACCATTTGATTATATATCGTGTATTTCTGCATTATTTCCAACAATTACGTCCCTTTGGTTGAAAGTGATTTTAATAAAGTTTAGTCGACTGTTTCAAAGTATATTATTGACACACATTCATAAAGACCATTGTTTATAACGTGTATTTCTGCATTATTTCCAACAATTACGCCCCTTTGTTGAAAGTCATTTTCAATAAAGGTTTAGTCCACTGTTTCAGAGTATATTATTGACACAAATATTTAAAGAGCATCGTTATACCGATCATTCCTTCATAATTCCCAACAATTAACGCTCCTTTGTTAAAAATCAATTTAAATAAAGGTTTAGTCAACTGTTTCAAAGTATATTATTGACACACATTCATATACACATATTGTATTCACATTCATATATTCATATTGACTCACATTCATATCCCATTGTTATAGCAACAAAGGGACAATTACGTCCCTTTGTTGAAAGTCATTTTATATAAAAGTTTAGTCAACTGTTTCAAAGTATATTATTGACACACATTCATAAAGACCATTGTTATAACGTGTATTTCTGCATTATTTCCAACAATTACGCCCCTTTGTTGAAAGTCATTTTCAATAAAGGTTTAGTCCACTGTTTCAAAGCATATTATTGACACACATTTTAAAGAGCATTGTTATATCGTGTATTTCTTGCATTTATTTCCAACAATTACGTCCCTTTGTTGAAAGTCATTTTAAATAAAGTTTAGTCAACTGTTTCAAAGTATATTATTGACACACATTCTTAAAGACCATTGTTATAACGTGTATTTCTGCATTATTTCCAACAATTACGCCCCTTTGTTGAAAAGTCATTTTAAATAAAGGTTTAGTCCACTGTTTCAAGTATATTATTGACACACATTTAAAGACATTTAACTTATTGCATTGTCACATTTCTTTGTAAATCATTTTCAATAAAGTTAGTCCATGTTTCAAAATATATTACACACATTGTAAGACATTGTTATACGTGTATTTCGCATTATTTCCAACAATTACGCCCCTTTGTTGAAAGTCATTTAAATAAAGGTTTAGTCCACTGTTTCAAAGTATATTATTGACACACATTCATGAAGACCATTGTTATAACGTGTATTTCTGCATTATTTCCAACAATTACGCCCCTTTGTTGAAAGTCATTTTAAATAAAGGTTTAGTCCACTGTTTCAAAGTATATTATTGACACACATTCATGAAGACCATTGTTATAACGTGTATTTCTGCATTATTTCCAACAATTACGCCCCTTTGTTGAAAGTCATTTTAAATAAAGGTTTAGTCCATTGTTTCAAAGTATATTATTGACACACATTCATGAAGACCATTGTTATAACGTGTATTTCTGCATTATTTCCAACAGTTACGTCCCTTTGTTGAAAGGATTTTAAATAAAGGTTTAGTCCACTGTTTCAAAGTATATTATTGACACAGATATTTAAAGAGCATTGTTATATTGTATATTTTTGCTTTATATCGAACAATTACGTCCCTTTTTTTAAAATCAATTTAAATAAAGGTTTATTCAACTGTTTCAAAGTATATTATTGACACACATTCATAAAGACCAGTTGTTATAACGTGTATTTCTGCATTATTTCCAACAATTACGCCCCTTTGTTGAAAGTCATTTTCAATAAAGGTTTAGTCCACTGTTTCAGAGTATATTATTGACACAAATATTTAAAGAGCATCGTTATACCGATCATTCCTTCATAATTCCCAACAATTAACGCTCCTTTGTTAAAAATCAATTTAAATAAAGGTTTAGTCAACTGTTTCAAAGTATATTATTGACACACATTCATATACACATATTGTATTCACATTCATATATTCATATTGACTCACATTCATATCCCATTGTTATAGCAACAAAGGGACAATTACGTCCCTTTGTTGAAAGTCATTTTATATAAAGTTTAGTCAACTGTTTCAAAGTACATTATTGCACACTTCATAAAGACTTGTTTAAAGTGTAATTCTGCATTCAACAATTATCCCTTTGTTGGAATTCTTTTCAACAAAGGTTAGTCCATGTTTCAAAGCATATTATTGACACACATTCTTAAAGACCGTTGTTATAACGTGTATTTCTGCATTTAATTACTAAACAATTACGCCCTTTTTGAAGTCATTTGAAATAAAAGGTTTAGTCCACTGTCTCAAAAGTACATTATGACACACATTTTTAAAGATCATTGTTTATATCGTAGTTTTGCCTTATTCTACAATTCTCCTTGTTAAAAATCAATGAATAAGGTTTAGTCTATTTTGTTTATTATTGACATCATTTCATGAAGACATTGTTATAACGTGTATTTCTGCATAATTATTCCAACAATAACGAATTTACGCCACCCTTTGTTGAAAGTCATTTTAAATATAAAGTTTAGTCAACTGTTTCAAAGTATATTATTGCACACAGTTCTTAAAGACCATTGTTATAACGTGTATTTCTGCATTAGTTCAACAACAATTACGCGCCCTTTTTGAAAGACATTAAAAATAAAGCTCAAAATGAAACAGGAAAACGATAATGTCACTGTCATACCTATTTTAGTAGTCCACTTTATCAAAAGTACATTATTGACACACATTTTATAAGATCATTGTTATATCGATGATTTTTGCCTTATTTCTAACAATTACGTCCCTTTGTTTAAAAGTCAATTGAAATAAAGGTTTAGTAACCACTGTTCAAATGTATATTATTGACACACATTGTTAAAGACATTGTATACGTGTATTTCTGCATTATTTCCAACAATTACGCCCCTTTGTTGAAAGTCATTTTAAATAAAGGTTTAGTCCATTGTTTCAAAGTATATTTATTGACACAGACATTCATGAAGACCATTGTTATAGCGTGTATTTCTGCATTATTTTCAACAATTACGCCACCCTTTGTTGAAAGTCATTTTCAATAAAGGTTTAGTCCACTGTTTCAAAGTACATTATTGACACACATTTTTTAAGAGAATTGTTATATCCTGTATTTTTGCCTTATTTCCAACAATTACGCCCCTTTGTTGAAAGTCATTTTCAATAAAGGTTTAGTCCACTGTTTCAAAGCATATTATTGACACACATTCTTGAAGAACATTGTTATAACGTGTATTTCTGCATTATTTCCAACAATAACGCCCCTTTGTTGAAAGTCATTTGAAATAAAGGTCTAGACCACTGTTTCAAAGTATATTATTGACACAGATATTTAAAGAGCATTGTTATATTGTATATTTTTGCTTTTATCGAACAATTACGTCCCTTTTTTTAGAATCAATTTAAATAAAGGTTTATTCAACTGTTTCAAAGTATATTATTGACACACATTCATAAAGACCGTTGTTATAACGTGTATTTCTGCATTATTTCCAACAATTACGCCCCTTTGTTGAAAGACATTTTCAATAAAGGTTTAGTCCACTGTTTCAGAGTATATTATTGACACACATTTTAAAGAGCATTGTTATATCGTATATTTTTGCCTTATTTCCAATAATTACGTCCCTTTGTTGAAAGTCATTTTATATAAAAGTTTAGTCAACTGTTTCAAAGTATATTATTGACACACATTCATAAAGACCATTGTTATAAAGTGTATTTCTGCATCATTTCCAACAATTATGCCCCTTTGTTGAATGTCATTTTCAATAAAGGTTTAGTCCATTGTTTCAAAGCATATTATTGACACACATTTTAAAGAGCATTGTTATATCGTATATTTTTGCCTTATTTCCAATAATTACGTCCCTTTGTTGAAAGTCATTTTAAATAAAAGTTTAGTCAACTGTTTCAAAGTATATTATTGACACACATTCTTAAAGACCATTGTTATAAAGTGTATTTCTTCATTAGTTAAAACAATTACGCCCCTTTTTTGAAAGTCATTTGAAATAAAGGTTTAGTCCAATGTCTCAAAGTACATTATTGACACACATTTTTAAAGATCATTGTTATATCGTGTATTTTTGCCTTATTTCTAACAATTACGTCCCTTTATTAAAAATCAATTGAAATAAAGGTTTAGTCAACTGTTTCAAATTATATTATTGACACACATTCATAAAGACCGTTGTTATAACGTGTATTTCTGCATTATTTCCAACAATTACGTCCTTTTGTTGAAAGTCATTTTAAATAAAGGTTTAGTCCACTGTTTCAAAATACATTATTGACACACATTTTTTAAGAGAATTGTTATATCGTGTATTTTTGCCTTATTTCCAACAACCCCTTTGTTGAAAGTCATTTCAATAAAGGTTTAGTCCACTGTTTCAAAGCATATTATTGACACACATTGTTAAAGAACATTGTTATAACGTGTATTTCTGCATTATTTCCAACAATTACGCCCCTTTGTTGAAAGTCATTTTAAATAAAGGTTTAGTCCATTGTTTCAAAGTATATTATTGACACACATTCATGAAGACCATTGTTATAGCGTGTATTTCTGCATTATTTTCAACAATTACGACCCTTTGTTGAAAGTCATTTTAAATAAAGGTTTAGTCCATTGTTTCAAAGTATATTATTGACACACATTCATGAAGACCATTGTTATAACGCGTATTTCTGCATTATTTTCAACAATTACGCCCCTTTGTTGAAAGTCATTTTAAATAAAGGTTTAGTCCATTGTTTCAAAGTATATTATTGACACACATTCATGAAGACCATTGTTATAACGTGTATTTCTGCATTATTTCCAACAGTTACGTCCCTTTGTTGAAAGGATTTTTAAATAAAGGTTTAGTCCACTGTTTCAAAGTATATTATTGACACAGATATTTAAAGAGCATTGTTATATTGTATATTTTTGCTTTTATCGAACAATTACGTCCCTTTTTTTAAAATCAATTTAAATAAAGGTTTATTCAACTGTTTCAAAGTATATTATTGACACACATTCATAAAGACCGTTGTTATAACGTGTATTTCTGCATTATTTCCAACAATTACGCCCCTTTGTTGAAAGTCATTTTCAATAAAGGTTTAGTCCACTGTTTCAGAGTATATTATTGACACAAATATTTAAAGAGCATCGTTTATACCGATCATTCCTTCATAATTCCCAACAATTAACGCTCCTTTGTTAAAAATCAATTTAAATAAAGGTTTAGTCAACTGTTTCAAAGTATATTATTGACACACATTCATATACACATATTGTAATCACATTCATATATTCATATTGACTCACATTCATATCCCATTGTTATAGCAACAAAGGGACAATTACGTCCCTTTGTTGAAAGTCATTTTATATAAAAGTTTAGTCAACTGTTTCAAAGTATATTATTGACACACATTCATAAAGACCATTGTTATAAAGTGTATTTCTGCATCATTTCCAACAATTACGCCCCTTTGTTGAATGTCATTTTCAATAAAGGTTTAGTCATCTGTTTCAAAGTTTATTGACACACATATTTAAAGAGCATTGTTATATGTATATTTTTGCCTTATTTCCAATAATTACGTCCTTTGTTGAAAGTCATTTTTAATATAAGTTTAGTCAACTGTTTCAAAGTATATTATTGACACACATTCTTAAAGAGCCCATTGTTATAACGTGTAGTTTCTGTCATTAGTTAAAACAATGACGCACCTTTGTTGAAAGTATTTGAAATAAAGGTTTAGTTCCACTGTCTACAAAGTACCATTATTGACACACAGTTTTTAAAGATCATTGATTATATCGTGTATTTTTGGCCTTATTTCTAACAATTACGTCCACTTTGTTAAAAATCATTGAAATAAAGGTTTAGTCAACTGTTTCAAATTATATTATTGACACACATTCATAAAGACCGTCTGTTATAACGTGTATTTCTGCATTATTTCCAACAATTACGTCCTTTGTTGAAAGGTTATTTAAATAAATGTTTAGTCACTGTTTCAAAGATATTTTGACACACATTTTTTAAGTGAATTGTTATATCTGTATTTTTGCTTTATTTCTAATAAAACGTCCCTTTGTTATAAGTCATTTTAAATACATGTTTAGTGTAACTGTTTTCAAAGCTTATATTCAATGGTACACAGTTTCATCAATGACCATTGTTATAACGTGTATTTCTGCATTATTTCCAACAATTACGCCCTTTGTTGTAAGTCATTTTCAATAAAGGTTTAGTCACTGTTTCAGAGTAATTATTGACACACAGTATTTAAAGAGCATGTTATAACCGTGATACTCTGCATTATATTTCAACAATGACGCCCCTTTGGTTAAAAATCATATTTAAATAAAGGTTTAGTCAATGTTTCAAAAGTATATTATTGCACACATTATTAAAGACCATTGTCTATAAGTGTATTTCTGCATTATGTCCAACAGTTACGTCCTTTGTTGAAAGGATTTTTAAATAAAGTTTAGTCCACTGTTTCAAAGTATATTATTGACACAGATATTTAAAAGAGCATTGTTATATTGTATATTTTTGCTTTTATCGAACAATTACGTCCCTTTTTTAAAATCAATTTAAATAAAGGTTTATCAATGTTTCAAGTATATTATTGACACACATGCATAAAGCCATTGTTATAAGTGTATTTTCTGCATTATTTCCAACAATTACGCCCTTTGTTGAAATCCATTTCAATAAAGTTTAGTCCACTGTTTCGAGTATATTATTGACACAATATTTAAACGAGCATTGTATACCGTGCATTCTGCATATTCCAACAATGACGCCCTTTGTGAACAGTCCATTTGAAATAAAGTTTAGTTCAAACTGATTCATAAGTAATTATTGAGTCCACACAGTTATATTGACACCGTTTTAAAGCATCATTTGCATATAACGTTATACTGCCATTGTATATGCACAACGGAATTAGTACCCTTTGTTGAAAGTCATTTTTATAAAAGGTTTAGTTCACTGTTTCAAGTATATTATTGCACACATTCAAAAAGACCATTGTTATAAAGTGTCATTTCTTGCATCTATTTCCAACAATTACGCCCCTTTGTTGAAAGTCATTTTCAATGAAGGTTTAGTCCATTGTTTCAAAGCTTATTATAGACACACATTAAAGAGCATTGTTATACGTTATTTTTGCACTTATTTCCAATAATTCACGTCCCTTTGTTGAAAGTCATTTTAATAAAAGTTTAGTCAACTGTTTAAAAGTATATTATTGACACACCATTCTTAAAGACCATTGTTATAACGTGTATTTCTGGCTTAGTTAAAACCAATTACGCCCTTTTTAAAATCATTTAAATAAAGGTTTAGTCACTGTTCAAGTAATTATTGAAACATTCATATGCATGTTATAACGTGTATTTCTGCATAATTTCCAACAGTTACGTCTTATGTGAAAGGATCTTTAACTAATGGTTTTAGTCCACTGTTTCAAAGTATATTATTGACACACATATTTAAAGAGCATTGTTATACGTTGTATTTTTTGCTTTATATCAAACAATTACGTCCTTTTGTTTAAAGTCAATTTTAATAAAGGTTTTATTCAACTGTTTCAAAGTATATTATTGACACACATTCATAAAGACCATTGTTATAACGTGTATTTCTGCATTATTTCAACAATTACGTCCCCTTTGTTGAAAAGTCATTTTAAATAAAGGTTTAGTCCACTGTTTCAAAGTATATTATTGACACACATATTTAAAGAGCATTGTTATAACGTGTCATTTCTGCATTATTTCAACAATTAACGCCCCTTTGTTGAAAGTCATTTAAATAAAGGTTAGTCACTGTTTTCAAAGTATATTATTGACATCAGAGTTATAAAGACCATTGTTATTCAATGATATTGTATCTTATTTCCAAACAATTACGTCCCTTTGTTGAAAGTCATTTTAAATAAAGTTTAGTCACTGTTTCAAGTATATTATTGACACACATTCATAAAGACCATTGTTATAACGTGTATTTCTGCATTATTTCCAACAATTACGCCCTTTGTTGAAAGTCATTTTAAATAAAGGTTTAGTCCACTGTTTCAAAGTATATTATTGACACACATTATTAAAGAGCATTGTTATATCGTGTATTTCTGCATTATTTCCAACAATTACGTCCCTTTGTTGAAAGTCATTTTAAATAAAGGTTTAGTCAACTGTTTCAAAGTATATTATTGACACACATTCATAAAGACCATTGTTATAACGTGTATTTCTGCATTATTTCCAACAATTACGCCCCTTTGTTGAAAGTCATTTTAAATAAAGGTTTAGTCCACTGTTTCAGAGTATATTATTGACACAAATATTTAAAGAGCATTGTTATACTGATCATTCTTCATAATTCCAACAATTAACGTCCCTTTGTTAAAAATCAATTTAAATAAAGGTTTAGTCAACTGTTTCAAAGTATATTATTGACACACATTCTATAACATTGTATTCACATTCGTATATTCTATGACTCACATTCATATCCATGTTATAGCAACAAAGCAATTACGTCCCTTTGTTGAAAGTCATTTTAAATAAAAGTTTAGTCAACTGTTTCAAAGTATATTATTGACACACATTCATAAAGACCATTGTTATAACGTGTATTTCTGCATTATTTCCAACAATTACGCCCCTTTGTTGAAAGTCATTTTCAATAAAGGTTTAGTCCACTGTTTCAAAGTATATTATTGACACACATTTTAAAGACATTGTTATACGTGTATTTTGCATTATTCCACAATTACGCCCTTGTTGAAAGTCATTTAAATAAAGTTTAGTCCACTGTTTCAAAGTATATTATTGACACACATTCTTAAGACATTGTTATACGTGTATTTCTGCATTATTTCCAACAATTACGTCCCTTTGTTGAAAGTCATTTAAATAAAGTTTAGTCCACTGTTTCAAAGTATATTATTGACACACATTCTTAAAGAGCATTGTTATAACGTGTATTTCTGCATTATTTCAACAATTACGTCCCTTTGTTGAAAGTCATTTTAAATAAAGTTTAGTCCACTGTTTCAAAGTATATTATTGACACACATTTTTAAAGAGCATTGTTATATCGTGTATTTCTGCATTATTTCCAACAATTACGTCCCTTTGTTGAAAGTCATTTAAATAAAGGTTTAGTCCACTGTTTCAAAGTATATTATTGACACACATTTATAAAGACCATTGTTATAACGTGTATTTTTGCATTATTTCCAACAATTACGTCCCTTTGTTGAAAGTCATTTTAAATAAAGGTTTAGTCCACTGTTTCAAAGTATATTATTGACACACATTTTAAAGACCATTGTTATAACGTGTATTTCTGCATTATTTCCAACAATTACGTCCCTTTGTTGAAAGTCATTTTAAATAAAGGTTTAGTCCACTGTTTCAAAGTATATTATTGACACACATTTATAAAGAGCATTGTTATATCGTGTATTTCTGCATTATTTCCAACAATTACGTCCCTTTGTTGAAAGTCATTTTAAATAAAGGTTTAGTCCACTGTTTCAAAGTATATTATTGACACACATTCTTAAAGACCATTGTTATAACGTGTATTTCTGCATTATTTCCAACAATTACGTCCCTTTGTTGAAAGTCATTTTTAAATAAAGGTTTAGTCCACTGTTTCAAAGTATATTATTGACACACATTCTTAAAGACCATTGTTATATCGTGTATTTCTGCATTATTTCCAACAATTACGTCCCTTTGTTGAAAGTCATTTTAAATAAAGTTTAAGTCCACTGTTTCAAAGTATATTATTGACACACATTCTTAAAGACCATTGTTATAACGTGTATTTCTGCATTATTTCCAACAATTACGCCCCTTTGTTGAAAGTCATTTTAAATAAAGGTTTAGTCCACTGTTTCAAAGTATATTATTGACACACATTCTTAAAGACCATTGTTATAACGTGTATTTCTGCATTATTTCCAACAATTACGCCCTTTGTTGAAAGTCATTTTAAATAAAGGTTTAGTCCACTGTTTCAAAGTATATTATTGACACACATTTTTAAAGAGCATTGTTATATCGTGTATTTTTGCCTTATTTCCAACAATTACGTCCCTTTGTTGAAAGTCATTTTAAATAAAGGTTTAGTCCACTGTTTCAAAGTATATTATTGACACACATTCATAAAGACCATTGTTATAACGTGTATTTCTGCATTATTTCCAACAATTACGTCCCTTTGTTGAAAGTCATTTTAAATAAAGGTTTAGTCCACTGTTTCAAAGTATATTATTGACACAATATTTAAAGAGCATTGTTATATCGTGTATTTCTGCATTATTTCCAACAATTACGCCCTTTGTTGAAAGTCATTTTAAATAAAGGTTTAGTCACTGTTTCAAAGTATATTATTGACACACATTCTTAAAGAGCATTGTTATATCGTGTATTTCTGCATTATTTCCAACAATTACGTCCCTTTGTTGAAAGTCATTTTAAATAAAGGTTTAGTCACTGTTTCAAAGTATATTATTGACACACATTTTAAAGAGCATTGTTATACGTGTATTTCTGCATTATTTCCAACAATTACGCCCTTTGTTGAAAGTCATTTTCAATAAAGGTTTAGTCCACTGTTTCAAAGTATATTATTGACACACATTTTAAAGAGCATTGTTATATCGTGTATTTTTGCATTATTTCCAACAATTACGTCCCTTTGTTGAAAGTCATTTTAAATAAAAGTTTAGTCAACTGTTTCAAAGTATATTATTGACACACATTCTTAAAGACCATTGTTATAACGTGTATTTCTGCATTATTTCCAACAATTACGCCCCTTTGTTGAAAGTCATTTTACAATAAAGGTTTAGTCCACTGTTTCAAAGTATATTATTGACACACATTTTTAAAGAGCATTGTTATATCGTGTATTTTTGCCTATTTCCAACAATTACGTCCTTTGTTGAAAATCAATTTAAATAAAGGTTTAGTCCACTGTTTCAAAGTATATTATTGACACACATTCTTAAAGACCATTGTTATAACGTGTATTTCTGCATTATTTCCAACAATTACGTCCCTTTGTTGAAAGTCATTTTAATAAAGGTTTAGTCCACTGTTTCAAAGTATATTATTGACACACATTTTAAAGAGCATTGTTATAACGTGTATTTCTGCATTATTTCCAACAATTACGTCCCTTTGTTGAAAGTCATTTTAAATAAAGGTTTAGTCCACTGTTTCAAAGTATATTATTGACACACATTCTTAAAGAGCATTGTTATAACGTGTATTTCTGCCTTATTTCCAACAATTACGTCCCTTTGTTGAAAGTCATTTTCAATAAAGGTTTAGTCCACTGTTTCAAA
>JAWZYV010019035.1:0-25575 GCA_038373885.1 Cheiracanthium punctorium
ATGTCCATTCACCCCCTGCAAAGTCGTAGAAAGGGGAGCTAACAATACACAGAATTTACAGTTAAACTTAAACAGTCGTTGCGCGCCTTGTGCGGTGCGCGTCTCGGATTCTGTGCTGATGTGTACCTGATGTGGGATACCTTATGACTGATGTACATAGTTCGGGGATAGGGAGTGTAACACAGACATCAAGTGAGTAGGAATCCCAAGTGGCTATCTCCTGTACCATTGTAATAGGTTCTTTTGTTCCGCCGTTTTGATTTTCAGGGGTATTATGAAAGAATACTTTTACTATGGCTAATTTTCCTTATCTGATTTTTGGTCATTTCCTGTTCATACAAAAGTACACCGGTTTTGAACGTTTAGGAATAGTGGAATAATTTCTTGTAAGTACTGTAGTCCTTTCTAAGCAGGCTTCAAGAGCTTAACTAATTGATATTGCTATCGCCGCTTGGTCGTTCTTTTCGGGTGAAGCGATAGTGAGATTCATTTGTTGTCTGTCTAGCTCCGTTCGTGTGTAAAATTTAATTTAAATGCAGATATTATGGCCTCAAGAAAGCGCTCATTGGGTCGTAAAATAGGTGATTATTTTATGAAAATTCCGAAAAATGATAATTTGTCTAGTGAGAGTGAAAGCGCAAATCATCAGGAAGAAATCATGTATGCACAGCCCCAGAACAAGCTATTTCAAGACCCAGGTAGCACACACAGGTTGTCAGAACGTGATCACCACGTCTTACACTGTGCAAAACGCGTTCTGGTTCAAAATGTGTGCTTCGGCTAATTCAGCTTCACGTTTTACTCTAGTACTCTGAAGTATCTACTATTAAAGAATTTTCTTATTGGGACTGCTTAACGTACAAACAACAGACTCTATAATCCGTTCTATAATCCACGTACGCCATCACATACTACAGACGTTCAATGTAGTACGACTCACAGTGACGACAAATATACGCCCCGCTAGAGGGCCAAAAGAAGTCCCAGCAACACCTCATCTCAACCAAAGTGTTTTGTTTTGCCGCCATTGGAACGACCGAAGACTGTTGTGGTTGAAGTAGGCCTTTTTGGACGTTCCTTAAAAAAGTAAGTATTCTGTTTATTTGAAATTATGTACAGTGAACGTGATTAAATATTTTTTATGCATTATCAGATCCCTACGCTATTTTGTTTTTGTAGGTGGGGTAGAACTTAATTAAAGTATTTACCTTACCTATTAAATATCCCATGTGCAAGGACGCCGGCAGGAATTTTTCTAGGGGGTGCACAACACGCAGAGTGTTATCAGATGGTGAATCCAATGTTTTTACTGTCCTTGTCCTTATTATTTTACAAATATTAATATTATTTTCATGTTAATTATATTTTTTCGAACTCCAGGAGGGTGCAAGTGCACCCCTATCCCGGCGCTCTTGCCCATGTTGTGTTTTTATTTTCCTGTATACTGATACAATTTGTGTTTATTGATTTTTAATAAATAAGTATTGTGAACCCGATTATACAAGTTCCTTTCTCCGCAAAATTTTTCAAAATTATATTTCTAATTGTGTAGCTTAGGGATGCAACGGATATACGACAAACATACAGCATCCGGCCTACGTGCCGGATGATTCGCAGTAGCTAGATATTACAAATATCCGGCTTAAAATTATATACCGGGAAATAACATTAATAATAAACATAAACATAATAATAAATAAATTGTAAAGACTGCAATAATAAAAAAATGAGAAAAAAAAATTTTGTTTTTAATACTTTTTAGAATGCATTTTTATCTTTTATGGAAAATGAGGAGGAAGGAATTAAGTAATCTTTTTTTAAGATTGGAATAAATTATTACGATTTTGTCACCAACGCAAAAAAAAAGCGAAAAGAACCAATGCTGTTCTCGGAAGTGAAGCTTAATGTTTTAAAGCATTTTAATTTTAATCTAAATCTCTTCCTTTTTTTCCCATTATTGTGTTTAATACTCCAATGTCTTAAGAGCAAAAATTGATCGCTGTTGTAAGTTTTCTAAATATTTTTCTTATTACCAAATTTTTTATAAGTTACTGACAGAACACATGACATACACTTTTTTGCCCCCAAAATATCTTTCTGACATGCATGAATGGCATTAAAACATCCTTTTGTTTCTCTCCAAAATGTAGTTTCACTTCGCCTGTCACATCTCGATATTTTATTTATTCATTTATTGTCAGGGGAAAACAAGTCTCCCGATTTTAAAAATCATATCTCCTTATTTTTGCCTTTGCCAGGTTGGCAACTCTGATAGTGTCAGGGGCGGAAAAATCTCCAGAAATTCATGTAACTTAAAATAATACATGCCGAAAAACATTGCTGCATTTTATTACTCTGTATTATTTACATTATTCAGACTGTTTGCATTCAAAAGAGATGTAGCAGCCACAAACCGAATCAGTACAGTTACTTAAAACATATCAAGAACATAGCCATTAATATCTCTTGAAACTTTTCTTGAATTTTGCTAATGATCAATCGCTAATTTTGTATATTCCCAATCGTGCATATGGCAAGAAAAATTACATGCCCCGAGCATGTCGGGCAATAGATTTTTCCGTCCCTGGTTGGTGTATTTTGCACAAAGATGTATGCTAAATATGGATGGTGGGTGATAAGCTATTCCTGTGTTTTTATTATCATGTTCATTTGTCTATATACATACCAAGGGCGGCTCCAGTGAGGGGGCCATGGCCCCCTCCGAAATTTTGTTTTACAACTTTAGATTCGCATATTTTACGAATTCACACGTTCAATTTGCATTTTGAACAATTTATAGACCTAAGTAAAAAGTTCGATGGCCCCCTCCGAGAATTCAGTCTGGAGCCGCCCTTGATACATACATCATTAAGTTATGTTGTATTGCACCACCTCAATTACAATGTTTTAATGTTTCAAAGTACATAAATGTGTGTTTCATAAATTTTGCTCCCCTCACCCCCCTCTTTTTTTTAAGCAAATGTAAAAGTAAATAACTGTAAAATACTAAATGCAGTTACTGGGTTAAATAAATGATACTAAATGTAGAAGTCGGTGTTGTTTGCATTTTGATGTTTTGTTTACATTTGTGTTTTGGTATGATTCTGGCACAATCCTGGGGGATTCGTCTGTTATTCTAATCATGCTGACTTTAGATAGGTGTATAGCTAGGTTGCTTCATCCACCATAGTGGGTTTTTTTTTTTTTTTTTTTTTTTTTAGTTAGTTTACCCCTAAACTAAAATCCTGTGTAAGCGACTGGTTGCAATTTTACCAAAACAGCTGAATACCAAATGAATAGTGACCAATAGAGATGAAATGGGCTCAGCCCAGGCCCGGACGGGGCTCGGGCTGATAAAAATTTCTCCTTTATTTAGAGATGTACAGAGTATTCGGTTGGTATTCGGTATACTGCTATTCGGCAGACAAACCGAATATTCCATTTGACCGAATACTTAAATATTCGGTAGCCGAATAGTAAGCAAATTTAAGTATTCCCCAATCGGTAAACACATGCACATTTTTTATATCATGAATGAAAGATATAGTATAGTACCATAGTACTAAATTGATTCAAGTTGAAATATTACATGTGAATAAGTGTTTGAAACCCTTATAAAGTCCTCCTACCAAGGCACCCCCATCCTTCGCAGATAGTCCTAACGTAGCGTTCCACAATCACACAAATAACCAATATCCCAATGAAATTACTTTTAATGTAAGAGAAAACACTCAGATGTTAAATTTGAATTTCAAGGTTTTTCTTAAATCTTATGACACATTACATTAACCTGTGCTATTACTAACTGATTTAAATTTGAAACAGTAACCAGGAAAAAAAACTCATAACATCAAGTGTTCGTAAATATGTGAAGTTAATTAACTGCTAAATTTTTAAATAAAATATGTAGGTAAAAAAATTACCAGCATTTCACTAATATTTAAAAAAGTTATCAATAATATATAAAGGAAACACACTTAGATGTTAAATTTTGCAGCATTTTAATTTTTGAAGTTTTACACCATGTGAAATATTGTTTAAGAAAAAACTAATTAAATTAATCATTGCAGTCAAAGTTTAATAGCGGCTTAATAAATTTTAACCAACTATCCGGTTAGAATTTTAAACGAATATTCGTTCTTCGGCAAAATATGGTTTTAGGTGCATCCCTACCTTTATTGATCATTGAAACAGATTTTAAAGTGATTTATGGGAAAAAATAAACATACTTAAAAAAAATAATTGTATTCTATCAATGAAGTAATTAAATTTTATTAATCTCTTAAGGTTGATTTTTTTTTTTTACATGCCCAATCAGGTATGTGGCTAAAACAAATACATGTCTCTGGCATGTCGGGCAATAGACTTTTCCTAAAAATTCTGCTTTTTTCCAAAGAAATCTAGACTTAAAAAAAAAATTTGGATTTTACGTAAAATTTGCTCATGAACGTCCGGTCAGAGTGCCACTTTAGCAGAACCTGCTCTGATGTAATACTGCTCAAATATCATTTGCGCACTTTCCTTGACTTTTATTGCTTGAGTATTGTTTGCACATTTTTTCGTACTCTTTGCTTTTTTGTCTAACTCATCCCTGTGCTTAAAACCACTTCATCACTTTTATAGATGGACGGTAGACCTACAAGTTCTCGTCATGAAAGACGTAAATGTGCTGCTTCCGTTAAAAGGTTCCATTTAATGTTTTTGCAGATTTTTGGCTGTGGAAGCCATTTAGCCAAAAAGAACAACATCTTGTACCTAGGGCCATGGCCCTAGGTACAAATATTATTGTATGTGCTGTTAACTTTTTAAAAAATGGGGATGGGGAAGATAAATAAGATTTTATAGCACAAATCTAATATTTAAAATTTGTTCCATTTTTTTCAACCATGCCATCAACTTAGCAAAAGAAAATAGCATGGTATTACTGACAATACCGCCTCATACTAGTCATAAATTACAGCCATTAGACAGAGGTGTATTCAGAGACGGCCCGAGGGGCATGCGGGGCCCTAGGCGAAGCGCAAGAGCAGGGCCTCTTCTCTATCATGTCTTATGAGATAGCAATAAAATGGCCCAAGAGCAGGGCCTCTATAAGCACGGGGCCTTAGGCGATTGCCTACATTCGCACCCCCCTTGGGCCGGCCCTGGTGTATTTGGGCCCTTTAAAAAATATTACAATGTAGCCTGCAGTAACTGGATGCAAACAAATCCAGGTAAACCTCTTATAATTTATGATGTAGGTGAGAATGTTAGCAAAGCATATCCCTTAGCTTTTACCCCTACAAATATCCAGTCTGGTTTTAGAGTATCAGGCATATGGCCAGTTGATGAGCATATATATTTTGTGAGGATGAATATTTGAGTTCCTACGTAACAGACAGGCCCACAATAACTGCAGATGAATCAACTTATGAGAGTGGCTGTGAGCAGACCTATTGATAATGCAAAGGTTACAGAAAAAAATGGACGCATTTGTTAATTGTCAGCCTTCCACATCAAACTGTGAATCAACCCAATGTGTAACACCTGAACAAGTGCGTCCTTTTCTTAAGGCTAAACCTCGTACTGCCAGAAGAGGTGGATAAAAACCTGGCAAGTGTAGAATTCTCACTGATACACCTGAGGAATCACTTGAAATGGACTCTTCAGATTCTGCAAGCAGCACAGATTCTCCAATAGCTGATGAAAGGCCTGGTGATGAACTTGAAAAGGGAGATTTCTGTTTGACAAATCAGATGGGAAAAAACTAAAGCATTTTTACATAGCAGAAGTAGTTGACGTTACAGATGATCAGTATACTGTTAAATACAGGGATGTTAATTTTGCGCCGAACTGCGCTTTTAGCCGATTTTTGTGCCGGTCTGCGCCGAATACGTCATTTTGACTCTTTCAGGGGGCGCCGAAACAGAAATATTGCGCCGAACTGCGCTTGTAGCCGATTTTTGCGCCGAATACGTCATTTTGACTTTTTTAAATTTTTGCCACGCTCATTTATCTTTTAAAGCGTGTATGGAAAGCTAGTTAGCAGTAAAGCAAGATTCAAACTGCGTACGAAAGCTGCATTCCGAAGCCATTCTACCCGTCCCGGATCGGACCAGTCGGGCTTTGTTAGTCACCTCAATCAAGGCCGGCCAGATAGGCAAACAAGTAATCATCGCAACGGGCACCATTTTTTGTTTATGAAGGGGCACGATTTCCAACTTAAAATCATAAAAGCAATTTTGAAAAAAGTAAAAGGGACGTCTTTTTCTACGTTTGCAGGGTGGAGTGGGTGTCATGTACCGCAGGGCCGCCCCTGATCTAAACCAGACCGGTCCGTAAAGAAAACAGTATATTACGGTGACGTCCCAGCCCCTAAAAAATCCCGGTTTATGACCCGGCCCGTAGCAAGAATGAAAATTGGAAGCATGACCGGTTTAGAAATCAGAATCTAGGCTGTCTGAATTAATAGAATATTTCATTTCAAAATAATCCGGAAATCCGCTGCCAGTGGTGTAGTCGCGGGGGGTAGAGATCTGTGCGGCCCCAGGCTTTTGCAGCACGATTCATTCAAGGCACTGGCTGACCTCAGCATTTTCTAGAATGGACCGGAACAAGCGTATACTCTTAAAGACGGTCCTCTGCGCTTGCAAAATCGAGCCTTTCCGAAAATTTTTGCTCTCCTAAAATTTGGATAAGACCAAACGGTTGGCTTGTGATTCCCCCCCCCCCCTCCTTAAATCATGATTAATATACGAGCTGGACCGGGTCTGAATTTTTTATTTTGATTAAATGCCGGTCCGGGCTAGACGTTTTCGGCCCGTGAAGATCATGAGCGGGGAGATGCCGCCTCACTACTTTTTCATTCGAACTTATGTCAGCAAAAGTAAGCGTTCTTCACTTTTCATCATGGACGCATGATTTTTGAGTCTTCCGTTGCGAGTGTTCCTAAACCTTTTTTCTTAAAACTACACCACTGTTTTTCGTTTTGTGTGTGTGCAGGCTCTACGAGAGGGGGCAGACAGGGCGACGCCCCTGGTCCCGTGTTCAGCCAAAGTGCGTCTGCAAATTTTTGAGAATGTGTTACGAATTTCATTTATAGATCCGTAATTAAAATCTTTATTTTAAAATAGACTAAATTTTGAATACATAATTCTAGAATGATATAAACGGCAGAAATGTTAATTCTACCATTTAAATATTAGTATTTTTACAACCTTCGAACATGCATTAAAAGTACCATTGCATATACTCTTACGACTCTAAGGATTCGAATAAATTTTTGTATCACAGTGATACAACTTAAGTTATCAACAGAGATGAAGTTATATTTAAATTGCCTTAACCAAAAATTGTTGGAGGCTCAGAACGCCAATGCTTTTTACCTACTTTTGGTGTCAGTTTTGCAAATCAAGCGTGGAATAATAAACATTTCTTCCTTACAAAGATTTTAGAAACTGTGTACAAAAGAAATAATGAATACAAATTGTTTTTTTATATTGTAAACAACAATTTTGGTTTTTGAAAATAACTGGCCCTAGGTACAATAGTATTATTGTACCTAGGGCCATTTGTAATTTTTTAAAAATTTTCAGTACCATTTCCAATTTTTTTGTTTCGATACTTGAAGTGATTTTTATTATTGTAAGTTAATTATAAGTAAAGATATTGCCATTTGAAAATAGCTGGCCCTATGTACAAGAGTTTCCCCTACTGAATGCACAACATCGTTTGCAGTGCCTTTCCTGAGCTCATGAACATATCTGTTGCCAGGGGCAAATCCAGAAATTACTCAAGGAGGGGGTGATTTTGCACCTGAAACAGGTGATGGGTAGAATGCGCAAAATCATTTTATAATTAATATAATCAATTAGACCAATTAATGTAATTATTTTATTGTTAAATCTAATTATATAATTTTTAAGGGCTTTAGTGTTTGTCGATTATGTTGACCCCACATAAATAATTAAGCTAATTTATGCTTACAACAATAAGTAATTAGCAGGGTATAAAGCATTACACTAATTAATCAGATTTATTATTAATACAGTAACTTTTCTGTGCTGTATTTTCTGTTTTTGGTTAGTCTATCCATGCCGCATCGAGTTGCTGCCTTCCGCTGGGCAAAACAAGGTCAGACGCGTTATTATAAAAGCAGTAGAGTAGCCAGAAAAAAGTTTTAGGGGGGTTTAGGCACTGATGTAACGGATAATCTACATTATGGATCAGGGTTGGCTTTTTACCGGTAAAAACTGGTTTTTACCAGGGCATGGTAAAAACTAGATTTTTACAGGTAAAAACCTGGGAAAAAGGGGTAAAAACCTAACGATACAATAAACTCCCCGGGTCATAAACTGTATATTAATGCTATTTTTAAAACTGTATTCTCATGTAATTGATGTGGATATATCATCATCAGGACATCATGATGGTGCAAACTACATTATGTAACAAATAATATTTGTAAGCATTTAGTTTTCATTAAAATGATTAAGATAAGTTAAGTGTAGTAAAAGTATATTTACAATTTTCCTTTAAGTAAAAATTATTAAACTAGACTGCATTACATAATTGTAATAAATATTGTAATGTGCCTTCTCATAATAATAGTTTTAATAAGTTTAATAATGATAAATGTACATTAACTATAAATTTGAATTTCTTGTAAGATGAAAACATGGATAAAAGTTTTCTGTGTTTATTATATTCCTTAAAATGAACTATTTTCGCATAGCTTTCTTTTATTTACGAAATCAGACACTGAATTAGGTGAATATTGTTATATAGAAATGGAAATAGTGATATTAAATGTCCTGAACTTTGTTTCCCTGAGAAAATGAAAAAATAGCAGATAAATCTTCATTAGTTGCTTGTGGATTATGGCCGACTGACTGCACTAGGATCCTAATCCTATTGGACAATACCTTCCTATTCCTAAGGGATCCTAGCCAGTATTTATGTGCAATTTCTGGAAAAAAAATCCACGGAAAACTCCGAACAGCTAGATCAACAGGCACGACCAGGGTATGAGCCTGGCACCTCCCACCATCCAGTTTCGATAGCAGAACCTCTCAGCCATTGATGGAGAGATAAATCTTCAAAAAGTGACAAAAAATAGTCAAATTATTAAGTTTTTCTCAAAGGTTGTAAAAACCCTGGTAAAAACATGTTTTTCCAAAGACGGTAAAAACTGGTAAATACCGTCCAACCCTGTTATGGATAGCATTCTTCATGTCAATAATAGAACTCAGCTAAATTTTAGGGGGGGTTCTGACCCCCCCCCCCCTCACTACGCCACTGTATAAAGGGTATCCCATGACTTTTGTCACCTCAGTGTATTTCTTTCGGCAAATTGATTTACTTTGGAATTCAATAAATGTCACTAGAGTTGTATAATGTAATTTAAATAAAGATAATGATTTAGGAAGTGCTTTTAATTTGAGTATTTTTATAGAATTGTAAAGTGTTTTGAATGATTTATTATAAGAAAGTAATTTCTGTTGAGTGGCTTTAAAAGTCAAGGTGTTTGACTGCAAGTGGTAAATACCTTTTTATACCCATATTATTATTGATCTTACCTGATTTATTCTTTGTACTGGTGTTCCATGCCATTATTTATAAAAGTTTATTCACTTAAGCTGTATTTGTTTATTCTCAGGTGAAGTACTTCGGATGCCATGCTAGCCATGACGTGCCATTTAAATCACAATGTTGTCAAAGTTAACCGAAAAAAAGGAAAAGAAATCAAGTAGTATGCCCTGAAGCTTTCAAAATGTATGGGAGGTGTAGACTTGGCTGACCAAAGAAGAAAGTACTACAGTGTAGCCAGAAAATCGTTGAAATGCTGGTACTACCTTTTTTGTTTTTTGCTGGATACAGCAGTTGTTAATTCCTTTATAATCATGATGGTGACGAACTTTCCAGAGGAACGAAAAGCACCTACTTTGCGTGATTTTCAAATGAAATTGATTGAACAATAAGTGAGAAACTTTTCTTCTAGAAAAAGAGATATTTCAGTAACTGAAGGATTTTATGTACATGAGCATAAAGAATAAAAATTAATGGGAGTAAAAAAACTTGCCCCAAATGCCGTAAAAGTAATGTAAAAACAAAAATGGGACATTTTGTTCAAAGCTCATGGGAGTGTGATATTTGCAAAATATGCTTATGGAAAACATGCTTTTAGATAAAGTATACTAATCACAGTGTATAAACTATTTTGCATTGATATTTGGCAATGAAGATAAACATTTCATAATTAAAAAATTGTGAAATAGAATCAGCCCTTTTAAAACAAAAACAAAAAATTTTTAAATAAAATGTACGCAATTACTGATCAAATCTTGAAAAATCAATATAAGAATAAAAATTGATTGATAACTTAAAGTAAATAAATAAATGTCAACTAATTGACGAGAAAAATTAAGTATAATAAACTAACAGCATAACCTAACGATTTAACATAAATGTTCAATATTTAATTTTACGTAATTATTCATAGTTACTTAAAATTATAATTATTCACAGTACATTCACAAAAACTTATAACTACTTGACAGGCATTTGTAAAATTAGTGCTTTTTTGATTAGTTTGAGTAGTTGATTTTTGAAATAAATGGAAAACTGCACCATTGCCTATTATCATTGAAGGGGGGCGGGGTTGTTTCTGTGATTGCTGAAACGAGAGGGAGAAAGAAAGGAAAACTCTAATCTAAAACATTATTTAAATTATGGCATTAAACAATTCTATGCTTCAAGACCACTCTAATATAAGTGCCTCCTTTACATACACACACACATACACACATATATATATATATATATATATATATATATATATATATATATATATATATATATATATATATATATATATATATATATATATATATATATATATATATATATATATATATATATATATATATATATATATATAAAATTTTAGCATTTCAAGACAGATTGCATTTATTTATTTTCTTGAACGTTCATACTTAGAAAGTGAGCTGCAAGTATAGTTTGGCTGCCTTAACTTGGCAGTCGACCTTAGGTGATTTCATTCCTAGAGAGGGGTCGCTCATTGAAAAGTTACTATGTGCTACCGCATAATTGGTTGTAGCTTCTTTCGCCAAGTGGGGAGAATTTCTGGTGATCATCTGGTCTCCCACTCCCCAGAGTGAAAGCGAATAAAAGGGCACACCTGCCCCGCATGCTCATTCTTCATTGTGCTAGAAATTTCCTGTATCCGCAATAAGGTGCCAAATACGGCTACCTGATTTTATCCCGAAGGAAAACCTCTTGCCTAATTTCCCCAGTGGCCTCACCAAATTCATGTGACCGACTGTCAAGTTAACATAGCAGGACTACACACTACAAGTTACATTCCAATGTCAATCTGTTGTTATAAGCAGTTACATTAGACCTTCTTCGGAATATCACCCCTTCAAAAAGGGAAGTTCCCGATTGTCAAAAACTAGTGATGAATGTGCTCGCTTTCGTCAGATGGGGGGGGGAGGCATTTTCTGGCTATTTCTGTCTGAACCAATGGATGTGAAGTTTCCTTGGGCCTGGGAGCCAAAGAGTTAAAGCATCCTTTACCTTTGAAAGTGTCTTGTTAGTCTTCATTTATGGATCATAACAGTATTTTACTACTGAGATTGTGATTCGGAATGAAGATTTTATTCGAAAAATTATTTCAAAATGCACTTTTTACTAGTCATTTTTAAATGTTAATAGTTTTTTTTTTAATTAAGAGATTGCTCTTAAATTTGACATGCAAGATTTTTGTTGGGTATGAAGAGGATATGTAAGTTTCATTTTTTAAATTTGGTCGTGGGAGCAATGTGGTTGTCATTCCATGAATGTTCATTGAATACTTATATCATCTGGCTAATCACAGATGAATTCAATTTCTTTTGTATTTGCTTGAGTATTTAAAATGGCTGTCAGTTGAAGGACTTAAATACGGTTTTTCATTTCCAGAGTTCCAGATTTCCCTTTACATATAAACAAACTTTACTTTATTGTATTGGTATTGATTGTACAATTTTGTCATAAAAATATAATGCAATTTGTTTTTTCTTTTAGTTGCTGTAAGGGAACATCCACTAATAAAGGAAGTAGTGTCGAAAATCGTAGAAGATATAATAAAACTGGCTCAAACATGCTACATTCAGACAGAATTATAAGAAGAAAAAGCTCCTTGAAAATTCAATTTGCTTGTGTATAATATTTTAAATATTTTAAAAATTGACGAATAAATATTTAAAAAATTGACAATCTTATTTCTTTTGTTTAAGATACCTTAACTCCATTTTCAGAAAACATTCTTTTTTTCTTCTTTCGGCTTTATTGACATTGATTTATATCATCTAGATTAGGGGAATAAATTAAGGTAAAGTACCAAGAAGGTTTTTTTTTTTTTTCAAATGTTTGTGTGTGCTAAATTAGGTATACGTGACATAATTGCCATCTGCAGTCTAGATTTGATGTAGTATGAAAAGAATAAATAAATAAGTCGTCAAGCCTGTGAGTATTAAAACTTTTAGCAAAGCTGATACGTTAATAGTATGTTAAAAAAAAAGTATTTACTCTGCAATGCAGTAAATTGATTTATGAGACATAAATCAATTGATTAATGTAAACTTTGTTTAAAGTTTGCCATTAACTAAAAAGTTCGTAAGTTCCTGAATTTTTAAGAAAATCCTCGCAACATTCATCTTAATATCAATCTTACAACTGAATACTTTTCTTTTAACATTCCTTTGTTGAAATCTCCTGTGTCTTAAGAGTAAAAATTGATCCATTGGTTGGTAATATTTTAAATTTTTAATGTAGTTAAATAATATTATTTTCCGATTTAAAATAGGTATTTTGTATAACAGTGTATAAAATAACTATTTTTTTTACCTATAAAAGCAGTGGGGAAAATTGAAAAAAAGACTGGGAATTTCATTTCATTAAATGTGTAAAAACCTTGTAATTAGTAGTATAGTGGCAATATACATGCATGCCAGAAGTTTAGGCTTTGTCATTTTAATTGGAGGAGTGCATTTTATGAACATTATTTTATATGCATACAATAAAAAAAATTTAAGTACAAAACTTAAAATCTGCATGTGCCTTATTTGTAACTACAATTGAAAATAATTTTTTTTATGTCAGTGTGAAAGTACATTCTAATAATACACCAACAAAAAGGGCACATTGTATAACAACCAATTCTACTGGTTTTTCAGGGAAACTCCTGGGATTTTGATAAAGAAGTACAAAAATAAATAATAACATTCTAATAATACACCAACAAAAAGGGCACATTGTATAGCAACCAATTCTACTGGTTTTTCAGGGAAACTCCTGGGATTTTGATAAAGAAATACAAAAATAAATAAAAAGAGAAGAAAAGAATACAAACACACACAAAAAAGAGAAATAATAGAAAACGGAAAAACAAATATAACATCAAAACACAAATATATTTTTTTATTATTAAAAAAAAAACCAAGAACAGGACAGCACACATATATATATATATATAATTTTTTTCATTTTCTCTGAAATTCCTAAGTTTATTAGAGTTACATATTTTTCCAATTGCAAATTATTTTTTATTTCCAATGGCAGTAAAAAATATAAAAAATAGTAGCCATTTCCTCAAGAGCTCTCTTACCTCTCAATATTTATAAAATTTTAATAATATAAAACAAGAATTTTTAAAGGTTATATGTTTGACATAAAAATTAGATATTGAATAGAATAGAAAATAAATAATGAATAACTTGAATAGAATAGAAAGTAAATAATCAATAACTAATATATATATATATACATAAAATACTTATACATCAGTCAGTATTTAAATGAAAGTTGCACAATGTTGTAATATATTTCTAAATCAGAACACCGTTTTTACGAAAATTTTAATAAGCAGCATTAATCCTATTAATTAGCCGTTGATTCAGATAAGCGGAGTAATTTATTTAAAAAAAAAGCTGCAGAATATCGATTATAGCTGCATAAGCAGCTACACAACGTTTTAAGTACGTCCTGCATAAGCAGCTACACAACGATTTAAGTACGTCCTGCATAAGCAGATACACAACGTTTTAAGTACGTCCTGCTTAAGCAGCATACAACGTTTTAAGTACGTGTGGAGAACACTGATCTGGACCCAGATTTCGACGATCATTGTACGTGCTTTGTCCGGACATTCTGACGTAAGCGACACCGTAAATCTGTACGGGATGGTAACGTCCTAGCTGAACGTAGAAATTACGGCTTTTGAACCAGTTTGTGCTACTTGGGGAGGAACAGAACTCACAAAATATACATGCATCCCTATCAGGCAGTTTGTAAAGAGATGCATAGTTAGAAGGAATACTATGATATCATTATGGAAAAAGATATCTAATTTAAATTAATTTTTCAGACATTGTTTTTCCTATGATCTGTAAGCCCTAGCAGGTTCGAGTATCTTATTTTATCAGAAATTCGCACACCTTTCTCGAAATTCGATTACGTAATACAGTAAAGAACCGTTTATACGTCTTTCAAGGGTATAAAGTGAGACCCCTTTCAAGGGGTCTAACGTAAAACGGCGTATAAATGAAACAATAATAAATAACTTAGATTAATACAGGTTTAACGCTACTATTGCAAATTTATATGTAAATGTAGTAATTTCAATGTATTTTTAAAGTACTATTAATGAATTGCTTCATAATATTTTGATTCTGAAAATAATAATTTTAAAATAGTAACACATTTATTATAAAAATGAAACAAATCATACATTTATTGCACTACATCTTGAATAATTATTGCATATCTTGAATATTAATTCGTTTAATCAATCAATTATGATGCGATTATGTGCATTCAGATGTTGAATAATAAACAAAAAATCTTGATCGTCGTCTGATGTGCTGATTTTTTTTTGAGTATCTATTAGAGTATTATAAATCGAATTTAGTTCATGAAAAGTTTTTTCACTCATATTCTGATAAAAAAGTAATTTTTAATCTTTTCAATGGAGTCGATTGCGTCTTTAAATGAAGGTGGACTCACTTATTCACATTATACTTCATCGTCACTTAACCCTTTCGCTCTAAATCAGCCCGTACCGGAACAAGATGCACGCTCCCAGATTCGGCCTTACGCCAGGACGAAACTTCGTCCCCCCCGTGCTTCGCAACATCCATTTAAGAGTGTCAAGTGTGAAAAACACCTTTCTCGTGTTTGCTATTGAAATCCCTTTCCCCTTTGGGTGATCACATGGTGATCAGTTGCATTTACGAACGGGTGCTTTTGAAATCCTTCGGGGGAGGCATGCCGACTGATTCTTTGCACTCCTGTTTTGACAGAAATATATCTACACAGGGACAAAAACGTGTTTCGTGGGGGAAAGCATACAAAAACATTTCTCGGGCGTTTCCGGGATTTTGAGCAAGCATTCCAAATCGAAGCTTGGGAGCGAAAGGGTTAAATTAGCAACCAATAATTTGTCGTTCACTAAAACATAAACAGTGCATAATTCTTAAGTCGTGACATCAATATCACAGTTAACATACTCCTTGAAAGTAATCTCTGTTCTCAAACAATTCCAGTCCTCTTCATTCATGATCTCAGTATCATCATCGCTTTCATCGATATCATTTTCATCATTATCATTACATTCATCTAATTTGGGATCTAGAAACGCTCCTTCAATAAAACAATTCTCGAATGCAGAGCTGCCAAGTCTCCGGCTTTTTCCGGGAAATTTTCCACCACAATTTTTAGACAGTTTTATTTTTGATTAAATATTTCGACTTACTTTAAGCATAAACTCGTAAGTAAAAATTAGTGGTGGGAAATCTCCCGAAAAAAGCCTTAGACTTGGAAGCTCTGCGAATGTTTCAGATTTGACGCGATTCTATGCTACGGAAATCATATTTATTGCCTGAAGTACGTTTATCTTTACGGTGATATTTCCTGTTGTGATGTTTTGGAAAGCATGTTGGATTAACCTCTTTCAGTAGTACACTTTGAAATTTTTTTTATAATTCCGAGGTCTAGGGGTTGCAGTTTGCTCGTACAATTTGCTGGAAAGAAAACCACATTTACATTTTCCAAAAAATTAGTATCTTGGGGATGGGCAGTACACTGATCCATAAGGAGCAAAATTTAAGATTTTGTTTTTTCATTTCCTTATCCATTTTTTGAGCCACTCAGTAAAAATTGTAGTAGTCATCCAAGCTTTGGTGTTGGCTTCATAACACAGTGGCAATGTTTTAACGTTGTTAAAACATCTTGGTTTTCGTGATTTATCTTTGACGAGAGGAGTCCTGTTATCACTACCATCCGCATTTGTACATAGTAAAACTGTGAGGTGGTCTTTAGAATTCTTTCCACCATTGCGGTTTTCACCTTTAAAAGCGAGAGTTCTAGTAGGCATGAAATGATAAAAGAGGCCACTTTCATCAACATTGTAAATGTCCCTTTGGTTGTACCCATCCATTTTGTTTGGCAAATTTTTGAGCCATCCATCAACTCTTTCTGCTGGCAAATCCTTAGACTCTCCGCTTATCACTTGGCTTGAAATTCCATGTTGCATTTTGAACTTATGAAGCCATCCAGTTCAGAAATATGTATCGCTAACATTGAGTTTCAAGGCAATTTCTCATGCTTTTTCCATAAGCATGTGTCCACTCACAGGAATGCTTGACGCACGACATTGTGTAAAAAACTTCATTAAAATGTTCTATACCTCAGGAAATTGGCCTTGTCGTACACGCAATTTTTTAGAAGAGGAGTTTCCACAAATAGCTGCCCTGTCCTCAATTTTTTTCTACCATACACTTTTGTTTTTAAAGTTGAAACAGGGATATCCAATTTTTTTGCTAATTCAACTTTAGTAAAATCCTGGGCTCTTGTCAAATTCCTTTAAAATTTCAATTTTATTTTTCAGCGAGAGTGCTTTACGTTTTCGAGACATTTTACGTTTTAAAGAAATAAACAGGACAAAAATACAGATAAAACGTGGACTGAAACTCGAAAACGATTGCTCTATCAGGGCTCTGAAAATATGGCGTGTGGCTGGAAGTTTAAAAAGAATGTATGAGGAAATTGAATCTCGTATTTTCTAGTTATTTTCTATTTCTGCATGATATTTTAATACTCAGGAGAATTATTTAGGACCAAGTGCAACTAAACAAACAAACATACCTTAAATAAAAAAGTGTATTGGTTTCTGAGTTCCGATTTTATTTACCATCAGAATGATTTAAATAATGACTTATATTACTTTTATTTAATGTCTGAGACTCTGCAACTTACGAGATTTATATCGCGAAAACAATAATAAGCACAATAGACAATGTGGTTGTCTGGATGCGATTTTTAGTTAAATATTTTTAAGAGGTTTAAAGGAGCGTACTAACATTGAGCCCGTGCTAACGTAACATAGGAGAGAACTAACATAACATAAATAATATTAATTCAATTTCATAGTATTAAAAAAACTCCTATTTTAAATTGTTAACATTTAGCAGCAACATGCTGAAAACGATTTTCTTTCAATTACGAAACTGTTAGGATGATGGAAAAATGTATAAATGAATAAAATAAAGTTTAAAAAAACTGTGGAAGTAATAAATTGTTCGAATGGCTAATAAGCTTATCTTCACCATTCAGTATTCGAAAAATAAAATATTGAGTTTGCCCGAAATTAAATTTGCTTTCTTGAAAGGCAAAACAGCAAGTAGGTCCTCATAACTTATGAGTGCCTATCATGAAAACTTTTAGGATGGAAACGCTATGCTTAGTGGAATTCCTTTCTTTGCACGAAACCAACAACGTGGTAGCATTCAACACCCTGACAATGGGTTGAAAGAAGCAGAATGAAAATAAGTTCTTCAGATTTTGCCTAATCTTAGTGTTTCTTTTAAGTGAATACTGACGAAATTTCTCATAAAATATCCTATCACACAATAAAACATAAGAATTTTATACTTCTGAAAGAGGAATGGTCTCCATTAAGTATAACATCTAGAATATTGTATTCGCATGCTATAATGATGATTATATTATTGATACACGCACAGGGAAATGTACACATACATGTCCTATGTGTACATTAGGGTGGAACACATAGGTGTTCCACCCTAATTTTCTTTCTAGAAATTTCGCGTTGTGTAATATAAAATGCCTTTTATTACAACAAACACACACGCAAATACAGGACATCCCAAAAAGATGGTAACACGCTCCAAGTCGTTATTCATCAGAGATAAAAAAATTCCTCTCTTCAGTTTTCAAAAAGTGACACTTTTTAAATTTGTTAACGACTGCCGTACGAAAAAGTTCCCAATGAGTGAAATGTGTCTCATGCACTAATAAGAAGATGTACAAAATTTCAACAGTCCACCATAAAACATCACAGATATATTTCTAAAAAAAGATGGCTTGCGGCTATATGTGAAGTTGAAGGTAAACGTTTATTGCTCGGGTGCCAAAAATTATTTTCTTCCTTGATTTTTACGACTCATAAAACACAATTACCCGAAGTGAATTTTTTTTCTCTTCGCCAGCCATTGTAAGGTTGTTTAAGTTAGCGTATATATCTGACACTTTTTAAGATATAATTTTCAAGTTTTGTCCATCATCTCATTATTGTATGTCGCTCATTTAACTAACTGGGATTTCTTTTGTAGGGGGGTCGCATAGAAATTTAAAATGAGTCGCTTTTTGAAAATTGACGAAAGGACTTTTTTTCTTAATAGTAGTTTTTCTTATCTTATTTTGGAAAATTTTTCAATACACTTTATCCACTTATCTGGACTTATTTTTGATCTATTATCTCTTATCCATTATTATCACTTATCTATTATTCTCAGTTATCTATTATCACTAATCTTTTTGGGACACCCTGTAGTGATCTTATAATTTTGTACCTTTATGGAAAAAGAACCCTGGAATTTTAGAAAACTTTTGGGTCTCTGCGACTCACAAATTTAAGACATCAACTCCAATTCTGTTTAAATACAGTGTATTCATTAATTAAATATTCATGTAATTTATGAATATTCTGTTTAAAAAATTTCGTTTAGTAAATATTTAAAAATGCGTATCTTTTCCCATTTCACGAGATTAAAAAACATAGTGCAAATGCATACAAAGTGTCTGAAACGTGCATAGTACTTTAATTTAATATAAAGTTTGGTTATATAAATGTTTACTACAAATTTATGAATGCAAAACCGCGACCAAATTCTTACAAGAAACGCAATAAAAATCCCGAAAACAGTGATGCGAAATAAAACGCAACTGCATGAAAAATCTGAGAGAGAATGCTTTTTTTCCACAGAATTAATTTCATGGTGCACGCAGCGGTTGACTATATTTTTATGCTACTTTAGCATTTTGAAAGTGCGACTAAAAAGAACTCAAGATTTTAAATTGAGCTAAAATAAAGATATCTTGAAAAGCTCTAGAAACATTATGTTTATAAAATGCATAGTCTTATAGCAGTTTCAGAAGTAGTTTTATGTACCATACTTAAATATATAGTTTTAAAAATTTCACCTGGAAAAATGCATTGGGTGTGTGTTTGAAACTATTTCATTGACAAATTTACTAACAAAATGTCATTGACTTCCCCTCCACAAAACATGATTGGTGTACATCCCCTATATATATATATATATACTAGTAGACCCGGCCACGCGTTGCTGTGGCTGAGTGATTTAAGCAGGATTTGAAAGACAAAATGTAACACAAATTAACATAATATTTTAATAACATTTATTTAATAAATACTTTAAATATTTAAATTTGATATATATATTCTAAATATCTTTAATCGTAATAAATCACAGTTGATGTTCAATGAAGCGCCAATCGATGTACAATATTTTTGGTCAATCGGTCCTTTGTTAATACAAATAAATTTGATGGTCTTCCTACTCGTGAACACGCCACGTACAATTGCCCATGGGAGAAACATGGATTTTCCAAGTCTAAGCCGCAAATAGACATTGTTTGGCCTTGATATTTATTTATAGTCATCGCGAAAGCTAAGCGAATGGGAAACAGTAGTCTTTTAAATGGTATGGGAGAATAGGATGGTTTCATCGGAATACGTGGTAACAAAACAATTTCTCCTTTAAACTTTCCTGTCAAAATAATTGCTTCAAGAACGTTTCCAGTGATTCTTTTGATCACCAAACGTGTACCGTTGCATACTTTAGGAGGGTTTAAATTACGCAGTAGAATAATCGGGGATCCAATTTTCAATCGGAGATTGTATGGCGGCATTCCTGATATGTCTAAAGAATTTAAAAATTCAATTGGGAAATTCACTGCCTCGTTTTCTTCTGCAGTTGCATCAATAGACTTAAATGACCAAAAATGACCTGGTAATAATTGTTGTATCTGGTAGTTAATCAGATCAACATCAACATTTTTCGCTGCCAAAATTGCACGATTACTAAGCCAGTCATGATTTAAATAGTTATTTAGTATATCTGGGAAGACACTCTCAATCAGTTGATTTTTAGTTTGAACAACAGTACAGAAATTATCTGGCAATCTAATATGTTGAGTATCTTTTCATGAAATTCTATTTCACCGTTTCCAAGAGCGAGTAATTGTTTAGAAAATTCTTGTGCTGTTGGATCATTTTGGAGTTGTACTCGCATGTTTTTTGTCAGTCTGAGTGTTTCAACATTTCTCCATAAAATTGATTGTTTTAGACATGCATTAATTTCATCTGCAAAAGTAGAGCGAGGAATAACTGGCAACGTTTGCCGGAAATCACCAGATAGTAATAAAATAGTACCACCGAAAAGTCTGTCACTATTGTTTAAATCCTGCATAGTCCTATTTAATGCTTCGAGCGAATGCTTATGAGCCATAGTACACTCATCCCAAATTATGATCGAAGTCTTCCGTAACATTGCTGCCATTCCGCTTCTTTTTTTGATATTACACATTGCATTTGGATTGTTATGAATATCTAATGGTAGCTTGAAAGCAGAATGTGCTGTCCGTCCACCATCCAACAAAGTAGCAGCTATGCCTGATGATGCAACTGCTAATGCAATTTTTTGTTGTGACCGTAGTTTCGCAAGGATGAAAGATAACAAATATGTTTTACCGGTCTCACCTGGTGCATCTAAATAGAAAAAACCGCCTTGTTTGGCATCAACAGCCAACATAATTCGATTGCATATGTTCTTCTGCTCGTCAGTTAATAATGGTTCATTGTTAGTAACAAATGTATTTAAATCACGATTATTAAATTGTTCTTCTCGCTGCAAATCATTATTTACTAAGTCTGTAGCTGGGCGATTAGGAGATGGAATACCATAATGACTAAGTGGTGAATTTGAGATCATAATACATAAATCTTCAATCATTATTAAAGCTTCGTTATACATATCTTGTGTGAAGTCTAAGTTTTGAGAGTGGTTTATTTGTTTATGTCGGTAGAGTATATCTTCAGTCATGTAGTTCTTATATTTTTCCCACAATGTAGATGACTGTGTTGGAAAATACGTCGTCAAAATAATGGCAAATACACTGCTGGCCACCCAAATTGCAACACCAAGAAAAACAAGAGATATCACAACAAAATTTATTGTGTAGATAACATGTTGACCAAGTAACAAATGATTAAATTTACAGCATTCTATGAAGCGTGGTTCCTGCCAAAATCAGTACCCAGAGTAGCCGCCGTTGTTGGAGATCACAGCTGCCACACGCCTCGGCATTGATTCAAAGAGACTTTGAATGTGTTCTTGGGGTACAGCAGACCAAGCAGCTTCCACACGTTGCCAAAGTTGATCTGGTGTGACAGCTGGGGATGAACTCTGGGTCAGTCGTTGAGCAACCATGGACCACATGTTTTCTATCGGCGAAAGATCCGGAGAGCGCGCCGGCCAGGGAAGCAATTCAATCTGGTGATTGACGAAGAACCCTTGGACAATGCGTGCCACGTGTGGCCGTGCATTATCCTGCTGAAATATGGCTGTTGGCAAGCCCTGAAGGTAAGAAAGGACAACTGGCTCCAACACCTCGGAGATGTAGCGCTGGCTGGTTAAAGTACCGGCAATGCGTACTAGAGGAGTGCGAGAGAGATATCCGATACCGCCCCATACCATAATACCCGGTGCAGGACCAGTGTGACGGTGCATAATGCAGCTGTTCAGCATCCTCTCTCCACGGTGTCTCCAGACTCGAATCCGACCGTCGTGGTGTTGCATACAGAAGTGTGACTCGTCAGTAAAGAGAATTTCATTCCATTCTGTCGTCCACATCCTTCTTTCATCGCACCATTGGCGGCGGAGACGTCTGTGGTTCCGCGTCAGAGGTAGACAAAGCAACGGACGTCTTGCGGACAGACCATTCTGCTGTAAACGACGTCGAATGGTACGCGCAGACACTGGATGATGCGTTACAGACTGAATCTGCTGTGATATGGTTCGTGATGTGACTGAGCGGTCCGTCACTGCCATGCGTACAATCTGCCTGTCATCACGTGACGTGGTGCACTGAGGTCGATGCGGTCGATCACGTCTGTCCGTCGTACCCTCCTGCACCCAACGATCACATATCCGCATCACAGTTGTTTGGTTTCGTCCAATACGACGACCGATTTTCCTGAAAGATAACCCACAATCTCGGTATGCCACTATCCTTCCTCTGTCAAACTCGGATACTTGATCAAAAGATGATCGTTGTTTCCTACGAGGCATAATTTATCGTTTTTTTGAAAAAAAAGCAAGAAAAACACAATTGCTGTACTTGAAACCGTCGAAATCTCCAAGCCTTAAATAGCGCTTTGAGGTGGCGCCACAGGCGCGCTTGATGTGCGTCTGCGCTGAAATTCTAATCATTTGCATATCTCACCTCAGCTAATGCATGTTGTAAATTTCATATTATTTGCATGCTTCCTTCAGGGTGTTGCATTTACGATGGCCAGCAGTGTAGTTGACGAATATTACTCGGCGAGGACGTTAAAGCAGCATCAGCAAGTGTCAGATCCCAATGGTTGTCATCTTCTAAAAGTTGCAACGCGTGACATGCATCTTTATACGTACTGAACACTTGGCCATTAACTGTTCGTAAAAATTGAAAAGAGATTGGTCCAGGAACATTCACCAACAATAAACGCAGAAAAAAGCATTCACGTTGTTTTGGATGTACAGTATAAAGTCGTCCCAGTGTCTTAGCTTTAAATATGCCTGCAATTGAAGGATGTGGTTCTCCCTTTTTACGTGGTTCCCATTTTTTAGCTGACGTGTTCCATGTAAAATAGCATGGAATATCAGTGTATAATAGTGTTTTTGCGAATTGACCATACACATCAGTTTTTTGACAAAGAGTGAAAAATTCGGTTAGTGTCGTTTTTGGTGGTTCACATGCTCTTTGGAGAATATTTTCTTCAGTGAAATACACACGTTGTCCATTTTCAAGATGCACTGCAAGATGTTGTATAGCAGGTTCTCTGTGGTGTATGGGGAAGCTAAGTATGCGCCAGATAGCTTCATTGCTGCTAATGTATCTACCCATTTGGTAGCGTGCTATTTCATCATTTTCGTTTATATTTTGTACTCCAAATACGGCCAAATCACTGCCCTTATTAACGTACTTGCAAATATACTTGATGGATTTCACAGAACTGCAAAGCTCAACATTAATATGAGCCTTGTACGTTTTGGAGAGTAGTGGTGAGTATGGTACTACCCATTGATTGTCAATTTCTAATTGGTTAGAATTTGAAGTTCTCATTTTATATGTATGACCACCATTATCAGCGTTTCTGCGGCGATACAATGGATAACCATCAATATCAGTAATGGTATCATTTGTGAATTTCTTAGGAAAATGTTTCTTACATTTCCCATTTTCCATGCATGGTGATGTCATGTTAAACGCTCCACACGGTCCATGAATCATATGACTTGTAACAATATTAAATAATTCTTGATCAATTGAAGAATCTGGAATTTCGGCTGAAATAATTTGATCAATTTCCTCTGGACGAATTTTATCTTCAAGCCAAATTAAAATGTGAGCATGAGGTAAGCCTCGTTTCTGCCACTCAATTGAATACAACCAACAACACGTTTTGCCAAAAACTGAATATTTTACTATAAAATCAATCAAAGATTTCAACTTCTGTTTAAACACTCGTGCAGTAATATCGTGACGATGTATTGATTGTTGACCTGGTAATAGTAAAGATTGGATTTCCTCCCAATTTGGATTACACGTAAATGTTATAAACAAATCTGGACGACCGTAATGACGTACATAAGTCATTGCATCCTGCATGTATTCTTGCATGTTTCGTGGGCTACCTATGTAGCTGGAAGGTAAAATAACAGCACTGCCGATTTCATTGGTGTTTAAATTTCCATCGACGTTTCCAACAATAGCATCTCGTAAGTGAATGTAATCCTCTGATCGTAGTTTAGCTTGGTTGAACCGAATGAATCGCAAACGTTCGCTTTCAATCTTAGCAAACATATCCACAACGTATTGATGATACAATTGACGATATCGAAGGATATAGTTGTCCTGATTGTGTCTAATCATTAATCGATACGCATAGTAGTTCATTGAACTAACTTTTTATTTAATTCATTACCATTGACTGGATCACACTGTTTAATGTTGATATGATATTCATCTTGTCCTTGCCAGAATATCAGTGGGTACTGGAGTGCATCGTACGAACGGTGTAAATCTGAAATTCTACTCACTGAATTATCTCGGCGTGTAATTTTTATGGATCTGTTGTCAACTGGATCACCGACCATAATAATAGCAACTTCATCAACGGTTGGTGCATTGAATCTGCCGGCGTGTTCTCCCAAAGGTACTTTGTCCGCTTTGATGACAATTTGATAATTGTCACTTTTTAATTGTGGTGACACTCTTTTAAACAATTGAACCAATTGATTACTGTTCTCCAAAAATAATTCTAATGACAATACAATTGCTCTCTCTTCTGCTTGTTCAATGAAATTATACTGGCATCGAGTTGTTACACGTTCTTCACAATTGCCCATAAAATAGATCTGAAGAAATTTTGGATCTTCATTTGGCATTGGCATCAATGACCCAATTTTATGGTATACCTGGCCTTGAATTTTGAATGTTGTCTCAAAATTACGACCATCAGATGACAAATCACAAACTTTGGATGCTCCAAACGACGTCATTTGGAAGCAAGAATTAAATTTTCGTGTCTTACGCAAAAATAATTTTGATTCATTTGAAATGCCAGAAAGAAGGGATTTCAAAGGTTCAGGTGGAGTAGGGAGTGGTGACAATACAACTTTTCCTGATGCGCAACACATGCCGGGTGTTTCATTGCGAAATTTTAACGCCTGACAATAATTGCATATTTTGTCCATCGCACCAATAGTAACCTTGGAATTAGCCGAGTAATTGATGTCTGGTTCATAATTAAATGCAAGACGAACAAATGATCCACGTGTTACTGCGCGGTTGGTCCGATGATTTTCTCGGTTTTGTTCTCTAAATGAATCTATGTGTTGTTGACGTGCCACCCTGGTTCTCAATGCATTTTCTTGTCGACGATTA